>JAIFKG010001304.1:0-18578 GCA_020351975.1 Phyllosticta ampelicida | reverse complement strand
GGCTTTAGAAAAGACCGCAGAAAGGAAACCCGCCCCCGCCCCGCCCCGTCCCGCCCCCAAACATGTCCAGTCTTATATAGGAGCGAGCAGTCGAATAGATGAAGGGGCCAAGTAGCATCCAGTCCAATCCAAATCAAGATATAGAAACTCCATCCAAATGCGCCCATCTCATGCAACAGCGATACTCTGAGGCCATAGCTTGATCCCGTCGTGAGGAAGAGACAATGAAGAAGCAGAGGAAAAAAAGGGAAAGAAACAAAAAGAAACAGCCAAGACAAATGTGAAAAGAAGCACCATCCAAATCTTCTTTCTTCTTTGCCCATGAGACGCCGGACTCGGTTAATGATGATGATGACAGCAACGACAATGATGTAAGTGATGGTAGTACAGTGCGACAGCAGTAGGTGACCCCAGTCCCCAAAAACAAAACAAAAATGAGTTTGCCTCGCTCTTCGCAATGGGTTAGGGCAGTGCGTGCCTTTTGCATCATCATGCTCTTGTCTCTCCAAAACAGTCCAAAGGATTCCGCCGACCCGAGTAGCCGCTCTTTTTGGTTTGGGTCCCTCTTCTTCCTCGTCTCCCATGGTCATGTCATTGCCGGATTCGTAGTACGTGTAGCAAGGGATCATGAACGTTTTGCTTCCCTCCTTCTCCTCATTCATATCGCTGCCTCATGCCCTTTTTTTCACATTCGGCTCGCGCCGCGGCGGCCTCCTTCGCTGCCACCATCCCCACCAGCGCCAACCGCCTCCGCCGAACCGGCGTCCCAGTCCCGGCCATCGCTTGGTCGGGTGCTGAGCGGGCGTTCGCGGTCGCTGCAGCTGCATTTGCCGCTGCTTTTCCTTCTCTCTGTCTTCCATTTCAAGGTCGGTGATTCATAAGCGCGCAGCCCGCCATCGCCCGTCGGCGACGGTGCTGAACTTGACGCCGCGCCCCTTGCGCGCCACGCCACCGTTCATGAGCCATCGAGACAGGTTCTTGCACTGCGACACGTCAAAGTCTTCAAGATCCGAGCAGCCCTCAAGGATGGCTTCGACGCCCGTGCCAGTGACACGCACGCAGCCCCGCACCGAGAGGTATTTGAGCTCGAGGAGATGCAGCGAAATGGACCGCAGCGACGAGTCGGAGACGGCGGAGCCGCAAAACGCCAGGTTGAGGTGCGTCAGCGACGGGCAGCCAAGAGCAACAACTTCGGTGGCTGTGTCGGAAAGCGCGCAGCAAAAAGACTGCGTCGTTAGCACCTGCTAGTCACATAAGAATGGTCTGCTTACAAGATCAAGTTCCTTGAGGTTTTTGGCGGCGTTCGTTAAAAATACAATGGCATTATCCGTAAGATACGTGCAGTCCGCAAGGCAAATCTTGGTAAGGTTCGGAAAAGGGTATACGCTCCAGTGCTGGAATCCCTGGTCTGTTATGGTCGTGCATCTCGTAAGGTCAATCTCTTGGAGACGCGTGCTGGCGTGGACGGCAATGTGCGCCATGCTGCGGTCCGTAATATGCTTGCAGTAGCTTAGTGTAAGCCGCTTCAGCTTGGGGCATCCGACGACAGTGCCAGGTGGAAGCTGCTGGACCTGCTGCTGCTGCTGCTGCTGCTGCTGCATACGGCGCCCATAGCGCCCGTTCATGTGGTGCTGCTGCGCCTGTTGCAGGTAGCCTGGAGGTAGTTCGGGCACGACCCAGCCGATGACGCGGGCGAGAAGGTTGTCTCCAACTTTGCGACAGTTACTGAGGTCGATGTCCTCGAGACCCTTGGCTTTGTTCACCATCTCGAGGACGGCTTGTCCGGTGATGTCCCAGACAGACTTCATCCTCCAAATCTTGACATTGGCTCCGCAAGTGGTGGCAAGGGCCGTGAAGCCTTCGTCTGTAAGGTGGAAGCAGTTGCTAATGTCAACGTAACGCGGGCGCTGGCCGACAAATGGACAAATGATTTTGCTAATGACATGGTCGTTGATGCGACGGTTGTAAGGGGCGAGGTCCAACGTGTGCAAGATGCTGGGCGACGAGGACAAGATCTTGAGCCAATGCATAGACACGCGACGCAGATGCATGAGCTCCTTGATGTCGAGGTACTGAAAGATTCTGACCAGGATGACGTCCGGCAAAGTGCCCTTGCCCCTGCGGCTCGGCCTGCGCACCACTTTTTGGCGCTTGAACGAGCTGGAGCGTTCAGGAGTCAAGCGCTCTTCTTGCTTGAAGATGGGAGAAGGCAGCAAGCCATTTCTTGTTGGACTGGAGCTGTGGCTGCGTGCAGGACCTTCCTGGCCTTTCAAAGTCTCCTGGGCCGGTTCTTGAACTGGCGGTGCTCCCGGCGTTGGCGGTGCTAACGACGCTCGCCGAGATCTCGAGCGTGCGTTTTCCAAGTCTACGTTGAGGAACGGGTCGGGGTCAAAATGGTCAACAAGCAATTCATCTTCCTTTGGTCTCAGGGGAAAGGTGGAGGAGTCCTTGCTCTCGCCAAACGAATCGGTAAACATGACGGCGGGCAGACTTTTCCTCCGCTCCGGAGCCCGGTCGTTGAGCGCGAGCTCGTTGATGGCAGGGGTACCATCAAAAGCATCTGGCATGGCCGAGTCTTCACCCGACACATTGACCTGGCGCTCCTCAAGACGCGCCTTGGCCGTGTTTTCGACTTGTTGCCGTAGCTCGGGCGAGCATCTTTGCCAAAATTGGTTCAAAACATCACCGCCGATTGTCAAGCACTCGACCAGCGCGATTGACCGTACAGTAGCCGTGCGCGTCGGCGCCAGATCCAAGCTGACAACTTCTCCAAAATACTGGCCCTGCTTGAGTCGGGCAATCACGTGTTGAATGTTTTTGGGGCTGGATTGCTTTCTGCGCGTGGCCTCGTTCGGAGGTCTCTCGACGACGACTTCGACTTCGCCGCGGATGATGAAGAAAACGTCGCGCCCGTGAGAGCCCTGTTGGACAATGTCGGTAAATGGCGGGTATGTTCTGGGTTGAGCATTGAGACCGAGAAAGTGCAGGATATCAGATGGCAGCTCGGAGAAGAGCGGCATCTCTTTGAGCAGCTGGCGGACATTTACAGAACCGCTTCCTAGGGCGCTTGCGGCAGCCGCCTCGGCCAGACCAGGGCTTGGAGACTTGCGCTTCTTGCTATTGACGACGACCTCTCCATCGCGCAATTCGCCCGCCTCGGCCATTTTCACGTCGCCATCGCATGTTTCTCGATGCCGCTTGACACTTCGAGACGGGCCCCGGGTGTGCTTTTTCGAATCTTTGAGCTCTTTCTTCTTGCGCTCCAGGATGGCTAACCGCTCCTTTGCCTCGTCTAGGATGGACTGCTCAACCTCCGGGAAAGCGGGCAACTCCTTTCTAAGGTCGCCCTTGTCCAGACGGACGACCATTGAGCGCATCTGGGCGACGATGGTGGCGGTACGGGGGATGTCCATCAAGATGCCAATTTCTCCAAAAAAGGCGCCCGGCTTGAGCTCGGCAAAGGTACTCTCGCCGTCGCGCGAAGTGACGCGAACGGCTCCCCGCACCAGCCAATACATTGCCTTTGCATCGTCACCCTCAGATATGATTGTGTCGTGTGGCGAGTAGAGCTGGGGACGCAGGTGCTTGCCGATGGCAGCGAGGAACGAGTCCGGAGCCGATTGGAAGAGGGGAAAGGAGCGCAGACGGTCGATGAGCTCGAGAGGCAGACCCTGAATGGTGGAGGCGGCCAGAGGCGATGGGCGGACGGGCTTGGTGGGGTTTGTCTCGGAGTCGAAGGCGCGTATCATGGCGAAGGGATCAGGGACGGGACTGCCGTTCATCTTGCTGGCGTAGACGGTCGGGCCCGAGGCCCGATGGTGTCGCCGCATCTGGGGCTGACGGCGTCGTCGCGCGAGGCGAGGGGCGTGGGTTTCGGGAGGAATGGTGAGAGAAGTCGACGCGTCGTAAAGGTGGAAGGAGGGACAGGAGGACGACCTGGGTTACGTAAGGCGGGGGTGGAAGCAGGTAAGGTAGGTCAGAGAATCGTCTGTTGCAGCATGGCTCGAATGCGGACGACAATAACGGAAAGGAAGCCGGGCGACGGCTATATAGGAGAACGACGGAGTGTGGGAGGATGGGCAGACGAGGGTTTGTTGGCAGACAAGCGGTCAACCGTGGATCAGTGGGACCTGGGCGTACGGGGGAAGAGAAGCGGAACGGGCAATTCGCAGAAACAAGCGACACGGTCGAACGGCCGCAGCCGGCGGGGAAGTTCGGGATTGGAGGCGACGAAGGAGGAAGAATGGTGGTCGTGGTGGTGGTGGTGCGGTCATCGACGTGGTGTCGCAAGTCGTGGTGGTGGTAGATGTGGTCGGCAGCTTGCCAGGAGCCAGGTCAGGCACGGCGGGGATTTGTTTGATGGAGGGTGAGGAGGTGGGATAGGGCAGCGAACTGGGGCACACGAGATGCGATGCGCTGCGCTGCGCTGCGCTGCGCTGCACAGCCGTTCCTGTCGAAGGTTTCTGGAAGCCCACACACACTGAACACCACACAGACCGAGATGCGACACTGGCTGCAGGGCAAACTCGATGGTCGAGAAGGCGACGAACAGCTTCTGCACGGTAGCACTGGCGCTGGCACTGGCACTGGCCGCTGTGACGCCAAAGACGACATGTCGGAGACAGGCCAGCGTGAGGCTCCTAGGCTTCCGTCATGCCATCCGCCCGTCGAGGAAAGGGGTCTCCCTGCTTCGTCCCGACTCGCCTTGGTCGCCTTGCTGACCGTGAGAGCGTGTTCGATGGGTTTGCAGACGGTTTGATGCCTGCTGCCTGACGGCCGAGGCAAACACTGCGCTTTGTGCTTGCCACCTCCAGTCCGCAGTCCTCGCAGACCTCATGGTCGGCCGATTGTTCTCGCAGCGTTTTGACCACCTCCCCAGCGCCAGCCCGCTGCTAGGATTTCCCCTTTCGGCCGTTGAGACATGGCCAACCTGATCGTCTCTAGGACCTGCCTGCTTGTGCCCCGCCTCAGCTGGCAGCCAACCCAGCCTGACAACACCATGCATCACGGGCATGGCTCCAAACAATGCACGGCATCCTGGATGGCCAACAGCCTGTGGCCAAACCCTGAACGGCAGCCAGGGCAGAGGATGGCCAACGACAGGTAGGTTTCTGGCGACGCGCCATCTTCGCCCCCCGTCGCTTCGCCCTCAACATCATGGAATCCAGTCTAGCTGCGTACATCAGTCGCCATCACTGCTCCCCCGTCGTCACAGTGCACAACTCGAACCAAATGCCACCTTGCCCAGCCGTTTCCTCACGTAGCTTTCAAGGTGTGTCCTCGTCTTGTGCGCGGGTCCGCATGCCTTCTCGGCCATCTCCAACAGACAACCCCACTGGCCTCCCATTCTTTTGAGAAAACAGATGTCTACGTCGACTAGCAGCGACGCTGTCGCCATCTCAGATCATCAACCACTACCACCCGCTAGCACAGCTTCATCTCATGACTTTTGGCGCTAACACCCCGCAGAAATCCACGTTGCCTCTCCAGACCTCACCCTCGACCCATACCCCTTTCTCCTCGTCCCATCTGGCGCCTCTACACGTCTGCAATATATAGGCATTCAAGAGAACAGAAGTAGTGTGCGGTCCAGTGACCGTCTTTCCCTTTTGGAAAGCGAGTATGAAGAGCTACCGACGCGCCTCACGTGCGCTCTCCAAACCTTCGCCGCCCACTGCACACAGCAGCCACGCTCTCCCCGCATCGAAGGAGGAACAGGTGTCTGGATAAACGCGTGACATCTTTCGCGCAGACATCAGCCAAGTCCGACTGCACAACAGCACCGTTCCGTCCGCCAGGGAAGCAGTGAAGATTTCGAAGATGATGGTCGCGTCTTCCCCGACAGCACACTGGACCCAACACGCTCCAAGAAGAGACTCTCCCCATCTCCGCCATCGTCGCAATACAGAACTCATCACATCTCCCCCTGCCGACCCCACCAACCCCGTCCCCGCACCCATCACTTCACCGAACGTGCCGTGGTCCATCTCCCATCGGCCCCGTAGTGATGACTCCGTCGGCGCTGCCTCTTTACCTGCCGCAGGCAAGCTTCGATCCATCCAAGGCATCGTCTCCCGCCCAACACACGACGCCGTGCTCGGTGGGCCCGCCGCCTACGTGGTTAGCTACGCGGACTGATTCGATGGCGTGAAGGAGACGCACGTGGATCGATGGATTGCTGAGAGTACAGATGAGGAGTGGATGCCACTACATAGAGTGCGGTATGTCAGAAGGATGAGAAGGGGAGAAGGTGAAGCTGAGGTGAGAAGTGAGGAAGTTGAGGGTGCTGACGACGGCGAGGTTGTCTCGTGGAGAGAGGAACGGTGGGATTCTGTGTTTGGGAGCGGTGCCGCGGCCAAGAGAGGAGTGGTCTGAAGGTTTGGAGTTTGAAGTAGCCTTGCGACATGAAAAGTTCATCTGAACCAAACTGAGGTGAGAGGCGTGTAACTTCAAACATGGCAAGTCTATTGGGCAGAGGCATGCTACGCCCAAAGCCGAGCAAAAACCAATCAGACCAAAAATTTACCCGATTGGTCAGCCAGCCTGTCAATAGACTTGCTACGTTCGAAGTTTGGCAAGACCCTCTTTCACCATCTTGCATCGAAATTTTGGCCCATCGAGCGGCCTTCTCAGTAACTTGCTACGGTAAGACTGCGCAAACCTCGCAGACTATGTCCCGACACATAAATCCGCCCATCCATCCGGGACAGCCTCTCAGCATCTAGACTTGCCACATCCCAAAGCGACGTTAGAGCGGCCAACGAAAAATTCCCAATTCCACCGAAAGAAGAAAAAAACCCCCCCGCCTCCAGGCCTCTCCGGGCGCCCAGTCTCGATGATTTTGGAAGTTGTGCGAAAGGGCTTCGGCGCCGTCATAGGTTGCTCGAGCGTGCCGCGAGCCAAGACGATGGCAACGCGACTGAAGATGCAAAACCCTGTGACTCGCCAAGCGCGCAACCTGCTTTGAACGTGGCGAGCTATCTGAGAACGACTGGCGCCCAAACGCCAAACGGGGCAATCTGCAGACGCGAGACTTCACCCACCAGTTAGGTATGCCAGGAGCCCGAGGTATCGCAGGTGTGGCGTACCGGCATCCGCCTGCTTTGCCGCCTGCTGTCCGCTCCCCTCCACGAGCAGAGGTCGGTACGCTTCGAGTGAAAATGCCATTAGCCAGGGAGAGCCGTTGCCATTCAAGATACTCCTTGGCCACATCTGGAATCCTGTGCGACTTCTTTCAAATCAGGGGCGTCAACAGAATGCGCGTGTGTAGCGGTAAAGGTGATGGCCTGAAACCTTGTCTTTGTGTTCTACCTTGTACTGATGGCTTTTTGGATCACTTTTCCTTCTGGAAATTTCCTCAAGCTGGCGCTTGTTATGTCAAATGAGGCTCATCTACTTTTCCGTTTGTCTCTCCTCGGAGCTCCGTCTCCTCAAGACTGGCCATTCAAGACACTTCGGAGGTGGGTGCTGGCCGCGCTCCCCCCGATCCAATGCGCCCCTTTTCCCCTTGCTGGCGCTCCTTAAATTTTTTTTTTTTTTCCTTTTTCAGCCCAAGCTCCCTTCGACCATCCTCCGCCCATGTGCTCGCACCACCTCATCCAGCAGACCTCTTACCCGCTTGCACCCATCCACACCCACCACCAACATGGGCTCCAGCCTCGCCATTGGCGCCTTAGTCTCCATAACACATACAGCAACGCGCTCCGTCTCGCCCAGGCACGCGACGGTCAAGAATGGCACGTCCGACTCCTCCAGCGAGTTGAGGTCGAGCAGGGGATCAAAATCGGCGCCTGCATTGGCGTCGGCTGACTCGTTGGACACAATGCCTGCTGTACAGGCGACCAGGTAGTCGGACATGGGCACACCAGCATCAATGAGGGCCAGCGTAGCTGCGTTGATGCACGCCGCGAGCAGCGAACCGTCTTGCGAGAGAATGTGTAGTGAGATGGTGATGGTGCTGTGCGGGTATCGTGATGTGTGTAGTATCGAGGTGAAGGCAGAGTGCAGTGTGTGTTGCATTTCGGCGGTGCGTCTGCCTGCAGTGTTAGTCAATGCCGCCGACATTTTCATCCATCCATCGAAAACCCAATCCGTCCAATCTCAAACCGGCACAGCGCCCCCAACTCAGGAGGGGAACCAACTCACTTGTCGCCCCTCGTCCTCCTTTTGCGCTCCACACCGCTGAAGCCTGCAAACCCTATCTCGACCTCAATGTTGGCCTTGTCGCTGTCGCTGCCTCCGCCCGCTGCCCCGGTCGCTGCGCGACGTCCTTCGGTCGGCCCTGTCACCACACACACCACTTTTGTGTTGCCGATTTCCAGATACGCCGAGCCATCGGCGGCCGCTTGCGTGCTGATTTGCGCATGAAGTCGCCGCAGCTCGTTCCATCGGCGGCCGTCGAGGCGGAGCAGCGCGAGCGAGTAGGCGGATGTGTCGAGTGGCATTGTGGCAGAGAGGGTGGCGGAGGAAGTGGTCTAAAACGTTCGGACGCGTGAGAGGTACTATGGAGTCTCGTGTTGGAAGATTGGGTATCGCTGGGCTGGTCCTTTGGCTGTTTGGTTTTAGGAGCTCAAAAGTTGGTTGGTGTCTTTGGTAGAGCTGCTGAAATTCGCGTCCCGAAAGAACGGGTGATCGACAGCTAGCTCCTACTAGCGCAGGGATGACGTTTGACGAGCACACCAGCTCGCCGGGCGGTTTTTGGTTTCATGTTTGGCAACCACAACTCTTCTGCGATCTCCCGATTATTCGTCTTTTTTCATCACTTCACTATCTTTGGTGACAATTACCCATTTTTACCGTCACATTTCTCTGTACGCTCATGCAATGTCGTGGATTTGCATCGCTCCACACTACTGGAAGCACAATCATGCCGGAGGACAAGGGACAAGGAGACACCAGGCATAAGGATACTCTACCTTTCATTTCTTCAAGAGAGCCACAGCCTATATATGTGGAGTTTTGTATTTCCTAGGCCTAATGGCGCACCTTTCGCAAACATCTTTGTATAATTGTGGAGAAGATGGCGTAAAAGACTCGTGCACCAACAGCAGCAAATGAGCCCCCAGCTTTGACTCACTAATTCACGTTCCCAACAGCCTCGAAGCTCAACATATAAGCCGAGGCCGTTCCGCATCTGGCTTGGCTGAACTGTCAGCACACTGGCAAAGCATTGGTAAGCCACGCCTGCTTTAGCCCCCACATCAGACGGAAAGAATTCCTCAATGTCGGACTTACATTTGTCAAAAGAAATACGCTGAGTGAACCTCAGGTGGGACGGTCATTGTGCGGACAAAAATTTTCGGGACGAATAGACATGGAATATTTTGGGCGTTGTATTCAGGAGTTGTTGATTCGGGTTTATGTGTCCAGAGAAAGACACAGGTTGATTCACTCATCCAAACCTCAAGTGCCAGTCAAGGAAAAGATGATAACTGAAAGTCGCGCCTGGGTCGTCAGCGCCCCAAATCAACTTACACAAGTCGTTCGTCCCGTACCATCACCTGGCGAAGGGCAAGTGCTGATCCGCCTGGCCGCTACCTCGCTCAACTACAGGGACATCATGGTGATCAGCCACTCGCCCAAATACCCGTCGACGGCCAAGAAAGACCTCGTCCCTTGCTGCGACGGCACAGGAACCATCATCGCAACAGGCGCCGACTCGGCTTGGGTGAACAGCATCGGGGCGCGAGTGCTACTGCACCCCACCACGTGGATTGCGGGCGATGTATCAAATTTCCGCATGGAAAGCGTGTTGGGCGGCGGCGAGGTCGATGGTGCCTTGCAGGAGTACCTCGTGGTGGACGACGCGTACGTGCTGCGCGCGCCGACGAACGTCGGCCTCGTCGAGGCGGCCGCGTACGTCACGGCTGGGCTGACCGCTTACAACGCGCTGTTCGAGGGTCCGATGGAGATGCATAAGGGACTCACGGTGTTGACTCAGGGGACAGGTGGCGTGAGTTGCTTTGCCATTCAGGTAAAATTTCTGAAATTCGATTGCCCCCGTTTCTCTTCTCTTCTTTCTTGCTTTTATGCAATTCTTCAAGCCCTCCCCAGCCTATTGGCGCCATGTGGACGGCAATTTCGATCATGATGCTGATGTCAGATTAGCTAGCTGTGGCGGCGGGTGCTACCGTCGTTGCAACCTCTTCGTCCGACGACAAGCTCGAGTTTGCGAAGAAGCTCGGTGCCAAGCACACCATCAATTACAAAAAGACGCCCAGCTGGTCCGACGAGGTGCTGCGTCTGACGAATGGCAAGGGCGTCGATCATGTCATCGAGGTCGGCGGCTCCTCGACCATCGAGCAGTCTTTGAAGAGCGTCAGAAACGGCGGATTGGTGAGCGCCTTGGGCATGCTGACTTTTGGCGAAAAGACTGATTTGATTCCTCTCATTATGGTGGGAGGCAAGACTGGTGCGTGGTTGACGTCGATTCCAACATGAGGTCTGAGTGTGAGCTAACATGCGCCCAGTCCGTGGAGTCATTGGCTCCGGGAGCAAAGAGACGAACTCTAGATTCGTGAAGTTTATCGAGGAGCACGACGTTCGACCTCTCATTGCCAGCACGTTCTTGTTCAACGAAGCACTGCAGGCGCTGGCTACCTTGGAAAAGCAAAGCGAGATTGGGAAGATTGTTATCAAGATTGAAAAGTGAGGGTGGCACAAGCTTGACACCTCGTGGCAGGTAGGCTTTCGGAGCGGCTAGCAACGCAAGGGGGCCAATCCTTTCCTTTAGTTTGATAGGCGATGCCGAATGCAGTAAATCGAGCTTCAATGTCCCAGAAAAATAAAGGGACGGTGTTGAGAGGGGATAGGAGTACTCTCAGTACCGATAATGACGTGACTGAGAAGGTCGTGAATGTCACGGGGACATATGTTTAGGCAAACACAGGACGCTGGAAATGCGACAGTAGACCTCACCGCAAGAACCATGCTCCACGGCAACCATGACTGCAACGCCGATCGGGCAGGATTGCGCCGCAGCATGCTCGTGAGAGGCACAGATACGAAGTCCCCAGCACACAGCAGCAGCAAGGTGGTTGCAAAAGCTCAAGAAATCGACAGCACCCACAGTAGATTGCATCCCAGACCAGACCATAACTTTTGTGCCGGAGGCTCGGGCGGCTGCATTGCCGTTGCAGCACGGGAAGATGGCAGTCTTCATGTCGATTCGGCCACAGGGAAGCCCGAGGGTGCGACCAATGCCCACAATGTGCGACATGTGTGGCGCAACTGGCTGTTTGCAGCAACTGCAGCAGCACAGGATGCTCGGAAGAATTGGGTCGAGTCTACGGCGCATGTGGAGACGGCAATTCTCTCGTGTAACCTGCAGCGACACACTGGCCCCTTTGAGACCCCTCAACATGTATATTTGTCTCCGACTTTTCTGTTGCTGCTGCTGCTGCTGCTGCTGCTGCTTGAATTGATCGTGGCAGCTACCCGCAACCTTGACCAGCCGACGTTACACATGGAGGAAGGCGCTGCGCTAGTCGGCTAACCGGCACGCACGCGACAGACCGCATGACGGCAATCCAGCGTCCAGCCCAGGGGTTGGTGGTGGTGGTGGTGGTGGTGATAGAGGTGGTTCCAGTGGTGGCGCTTTTACCTCGCAAGGTGATGACCGCCGCCGAGGCAGCTCGGCTCTGATTGCTTCGCGGCCCCCAACTGGAAATGGTCAGGGCCCAGGATCAGGAGGGGGTTCGGCAAAGGTGACCAAGAGGGAGCAAAGAGTGGGCGGGGCCTGTGTGTCTTGTGTGACATACATCATGGGGATCGACCGAGCGGCACTGCAGTTGGGTTGGTTGGACCGCCAGTTCGGCCTCTGGCTTCGTGCTCTGTCCCGTGGAATGGCGGCCTGGAACGACGATATGGCATGGGATATACTCCCAGGAGTACAGACATTGAGCTGCGTCTTCGGCGTTTGTCTAAACGCCGTCCGACGTGCCTGCACTCCTCGTCAACACCTTCACGCCTACCTCTCCTGCTCTTTTCGATTCTCTTTCGGAGCCACTGTGCCATGTAATCTCCTCTCCATTTCTTTACCTCTACGCCGCATCAACGTCAGCCTTCTGGCGCACATCTCTTTCCCCCGTCTTCGCAGCTGCGGTGACGGCAGAAACGCCCATTCATTTTGTTCCCGTGCACTTCGCATTTGCATCCGTAGCCCGCGCAGCTTACCTGCATGCTGCTACCGCCGCCGCTGCTGCTGCTGCTGCTGCTGGTCCTGCCCGTGGCGACGGAAGCTAGTCTCAGCCTCATCACGACTCCACCGGCACCGCCAAGCCCAAGGCTGCTTCTGCAGCTGCTGTTGCTGTCTGCTTGCAATAGATAAAAGCTCGCAGGTGGCCCGTCGAATTTCTGGGTTCCTTTTGCTCAAGGCCAGTCTTCTCTCAGCTCAGTCTTCTCAACACTTCCCGGTTGCTCCAACCGACTCGCGTGGTTCGCCATGGCGCGCTTCAATTCCGACACCTCGCTGTCAGACAAGGACGAAAATTACGAGGTCGCATCGGAGGAGCGGCATAGCAACAGCACTAGAGGCGCCGTGCTCGTCACTTCGGACTATGGTATCTACAAGGCCGCGCTGGAGGAGCAAGAGCGGCGTCAGAGAAGAGGGGTGAGTGGAGGAAAAGATGCCATGGAGGTAGCCGACGACCTGGACATTGAAAAGCAGAGCGTTGCCTCTTTCAAGACGGCATCCAGCTCGCTCAACTTACCCAACCGATACGAGCCTGCGGCCAAGGCACCAGACGCAGTGGACCCCAACATTGTCGACTGGGATGGACCAAACGATCCGGCGAACCCCATGAATTGGCCAAAAGGCCGCAAGTGGCTCATGATTTCCGTCGTCTCGGCACTCACGTTTCTGATCCCCCTTGGATCGTCGATGTTTGCTCCGGGCGTGCCTGAGCTCATGCTCGAGTTTGGTTCCAACAGTGAGGTTTTGGCCGGATTCGTCGTGTCGATTTATGTTCTCGGATTTGCGTTTGGACCATTGCTCATCGCGCCGCTGAGCGAGATGTACGGGCGACTGCCCCTGTATCATGTGTGCAGTGTACTGTTCATTGTGTTCATGTAAGTTAATATGCATTCTTTGTCTTGGCTTGTGTAGAATGATTGAGACTGACATTTTTCAGGGTCGCCTGCGCCCTGAGCAAAAACCTCGCTATGCTGATTGTCTTTCGCTTCTTAGCCGGTACAGTCGGAGGTGCGCCGCTGACTTTGGGGGGTGGAACCATTGCCGATCTGATACCTCCAAGAGACCGCGGAACAGCCATGGCAATTTGGGTTGCTGGACCGACAATTGCACCCGTAATCGGACCCGTGGGTGGTGGTTTCCTCGCGCAGGCCGTCAGCTGGAGGTGGGTGTTTTGGGTTGTCAGTATCGCTACGGGCGTAGTTGCCATCACGGGCTTCCTCCTGTTGCGCGAGACCTATCCAGTGGCGATCCTCAACGCCAAAGTGAGACGGCTTCGAAAGGAGACAGGCAACCAGGCGCTGCGGTCAAAGCTGGATTCCGGGCTGGGAGCTCAAGCTCTTTTCATTCGCAGCATTGTGCGGCCGGCCAAGATGCTGTTCCTATCGCCCATCGTATTTCTGCTCTCTTTATACGTCGCCATCGCTTACTCGTATCTTTACATTCTATTCACGACCTTCACCACCGTCTTTGAATCCTCGTACGGCTTCAGTGCTGGGATCGCTGGACTCACCTACCTCGGTGTCGGTGTTGGCTGCGTGTTGGGCCAGTGGGCCTACACCATCTTTGGCAACCGCACTGCCCGCTCGCACTTGGCAAAGGGAGACTTTATAC
The DNA here is from genome assembly GCA_020351975.1 of Phyllosticta ampelicida. Classification (NCBI taxonomy): domain Eukaryota; kingdom Fungi; phylum Ascomycota; class Dothideomycetes; order Botryosphaeriales; family Phyllostictaceae; genus Phyllosticta; species Phyllosticta ampelicida. The sequence goes on along the minus strand of JAIFKG010001304.1, from coordinate 4,774 downwards.
CTGAACACAGGCTACCACTCATGTTTCCCGGCGCCATCACGATGCCTGTGGGTTTCTTCATCTACGGATGGTGTGTGCAGTACCAAGTGCACTGGATCGTCCCTATCATAGGCACTGGATTCATCGGATTTGGGTTGATGCTGTTATTCGTAAGTGTGGTCCTGTCATCGGCAGGTCAACCGTCCAGTCCTGCTAACGCTTGCCTCTAGATGGCACCCAACACATACCTCGTCGACGTCTACACGATGCACGCTGCCAGTGCCATGGCCGCCAACACGGTGCTGCGATCCGTCTTTGCCGCCTTCATCCCCCTGGCCGGTCAGCCTATGTACCGCGCTTTGGGCCTTGGCTGGGGCAACTCGTTGCTGGGCTTTGTCGCTGTTGCCCTCATTCCGATCCCTCTGGTTTTCGTCAAGTACGGCGCCACTTTGCGGACGAGGTTTGTTATCAAACTTTAGGACCAAAGGACGTGACAAAGGGGAAAGATCATGCGGAATGCAGTGTAAGCACTGTGTTTGAGGAACGTGGGACCGATGGAGCTTAATGGCGCTCGGGTTTGATCACGCGAATGGCGCACAAGATGAGGGAAATCCTTTGCAGGGCACAAAAGACCCAGACCATTGCATCTCATGACCTTCAAAAATGATATCCACGAACAGTAGAGAATGAGAGAATGAAAATAAGCAGCCCACCTACCTTGATGTCTTACTGGCATCAACTTCCTGTGTAGCCAGCAAAATATCTGCATTGGACTTTTGCAGCAAGTCATGGCATCAGGAGCCACCATGCCCTGGAATTCCGTGTCGTGTAACGTCTGCTGGAGCCGAGCACATGGGATTGGATACGAGGACTGATAGGACCACTGTGACGGAGGTCGAAACAAGCTCTTTGTTTTGCTATCGCCGCGCCTCGGCTTGCGCCTCCGTGTGCCGCTGAACACCCCCACCCTACCTTGAGCTAGCTCCCCGGCCACGACTTGTCGTGCACGTCATTCCCGCTGCCTAAATCGTCAACACCATCAATTTGCCTCGCGCTTCACTACTTGATTCCGTCGTCCCGCAGCTCCTCTTTTCGATTGATGGAGCAGTCGAGTTTCTTCATCACATCCTCCTCCAGTTACCACCCCTGATGCTCACACGAGACGCCGAAAAGCGAGCCGCAATGGCCGACGAACACACGCCATTGATTGCCGTCGTGCCCGTAGCTCCGCGTCCGCCACGATATCCACATCACAACCTCCGCCGCGCGTGTACTTACACTCTCGCCATTGTTCCAGCCTTCGTGCTCGGAGCTGTTGTCGCCTCCCTGCTCCTCCTTCCTCCGTTCTTCCCTGGCGATAGCGCTGTCGCCGCGAAGCAAGTTCCGTTCTTCAGAAGCTCGCCGGCGGGCTTGAGCAAGGCATGGCCCCGAACCGAGGGACTGAGCTTCGAGGACCTTGAGGATATTTTGAAGACTACTCCGGATGCTGAGAAGGCGAGGGAGTGGAGCAAGTACTACACCGCGGGACCGCATCTCGCGGGCAAGAACCTGAGCCAGGCTGTGTGGACCAAAGAGAAGTGGGAGGAGTTTGGCCTGTCGAGCGTCGATATTGTAGCCTATGACACGTACCTCAATTATCCGGTCGGCCACCGCTTGGCTCTTCTGGAAAAGAGCACCAATGAGAAGCGTGACAGAGAGACGTCTGCATGGAAAGTCGCTTACGAAGCAAGCTTGGAAGAGGACGTCTTGGAGGAGGACCCAACGAGCGGTCTAGTTGATAGGATTCCGACTTTCCACGGCTATAGCGCGTCGGGCAATGTCACCGCGCCGTTTGTATACGTCAACTACGGCACGTACTGGGACTTTGAAGACCTCGTCAAGGCTAATGTCAGCCTGGAGGGTAAGATTGCCATTGCAAAGTATGGAGGCATCTTCCGTGGCTTGAAGGTCAAACGCGCCGAGGATCTGGGAATGGTTGGTGTCGTCCTCTACTCTGATCCCGGTGATGATGGAGAAGTGACGGAAGAGAATGGCTACAAGACCTATCCTGAGGGCCCTGCCAGAAACCCGAGTAGCGTCCAAAGGGGCAGCACCCAATATCTAAGTGAGCTTTGGGTATCTCAATCCCTCCAGATCAGTTTGCTGACCGCTTCAAAGGTGTCCAGCCTGGTGACCCAACCACCCCAGGATATCCCTCGAAGCCCGATTCTCCCCGCGAGGACACAAAGGGCAAGATACCCTCTATTCCTTCTATCCCCATCTCCTACGTCGATGCACTGCCAATTCTCAAGGCTCTGCACGGGTATGGCCCCAACGCTGACGACCTCGGCAAGTACTGGCAAGGCGGTGGACTTGGTTACAAGGGCGTCAAGTACAACATTGGGCCTTCGCCCGACAATATTGTTCTTAACCTTGTGAATGAGCAAGAATACGTCACGACCCCTCAATGGGATGTTATTGGTATCATCAATGGTACGATCTCTGACGAGGTTGTTGTTCTGGGCAACCATCGTGATGCCTGGATTGCCGGTGGTGCTGGCGACCCCAACTCTGGTTCGGCTGTCATGAATGAAATCGTTCGATCTTTCGGCGTGGCTCTCGCCCAGGGCTGGAAGCCTCTCCGTACCATTGTCATTGCTAGCTGGGATGGTGAAGAATATGGATTGATAGGTACGTACGGATCGACTAATTGGCAGGCGTAGGCTCACGCGGATTTTCAGGATCTACCGAATGGGTAGAAGAATATCTCCCATGGCTTTCCGAGACTGCTGTGGCATATATAAACATTGATGTTGGTGCCAGTGGCCCATCACTCACCACCTCCGCAGCTCCATTACTTAACAAGGTGCTGACAGAGGCGACCTACAAAGTCCAGTCGCCAAACCAAACAGTCGTGAACCAGACGATTGGAGACCTTTGGGACAAGAATATCCGTACCATTGGCTCTGGCTCGGACTTCACAGCATTCCAGGACTTTGCTGGTATCCCGTCCGTCGACTTGGGATTCACTACTAACGAAAAGTCTGCCATTTACCACTACCACTCCAACTACGACTCTTTCGCCTGGATGGATCGCTTTGGCGACCCGGGCTTTAAATACCACGTCGCCGTCACCCAGCTGTTTGGACTGCTTGCCGTCGAGGTTGTTGAGCGGCCCATCATTCCTTTCAACGCCACCGACTACGCCATTGGCCTCAAGACCTATCTCGACAAGGTCGAGGCCAAAGCAGCTGCAACCAAGGGGCTTGCAGAATGGGATTTCACTTCCATCTTCCAAGGCGTCAAGAAGGCTCTGCGCAAGCTAGAGAAGGCGGCCTCTGAGACCGACGCAACAGCCGCGTCTCTCCAGCAGGAAATCGACGACCACGAAATCCCGTGGTGGAAGTGGTGGCAGAAGGTCAAGCTCTACTACAGAGTGCGCGCGGTCAACGCCAAGTACAAGTACCTCGAGCGCCAGTTCCTGTACCCTGAGGGTCTCGACGGTCGCTCATGGTTCAAGCACGTCGTTTTTGCGCCAGGCCTCTGGACGGGCTACGCGGGCGCAACGTTTCCCGGCTTGGTTGAGTCGGTTGACAGTGGCGATTTGGAGAACGCTAAGAAGTGGGCTGCCATCATTGAAAGCACCATCAAGGTTGCAGCGGGACACTTGAAGGAGTGAGTATTTTGATTGGGATAAATTGCAAAAGAGTCGAGCTGTCATCGGATGGGAGCTATGAGGACGAAAGGCTTGGCATGAATGGACGAGTACGAAGGATGCGTTGACCATTATCATGATGTATCTAGGAGCAAGTAATCCAAAATGCAATCAGCTAGCGGATCAAGTCCAGTATTTCATCTCCTCACAATGCGTCGCAAAAGAAATACCGACTTCAATTCCTAGGACCAAAAGGTCGAGCTCATATAGGGAGTATTCATATCGCTAAGGGGGATGTGTGTGCCAAGGGAGCATTCGGAGGTCTCATAGCAAGAAGCCTTGGCATTCGAGTTGGGAGAAGAGTATCTAAAGAGAGCATTTGGGAGAACAGTATCTAAATAGAGCATTGAAGAAGCCCCGCTCTGCCATAGAGTTATTATTTTCCTAGCGGCCTCCGTGTCCCTAGAATACATGCTTCGACACTTAAGTGGAGGTGAGTTGGCCACCGGCGTCCTTCCCAGGCCGCACTCAGATGCTACACCAACGTTCCAAAGCACCTCCTGCACAGTACGCAACCTCCCCTACGGCCCCTACTCGTCGGACAGATGCATCAATTCCAAATCCAGCTCTGCCTTACCAGCTTCCAAGTCCCTCAGGGGCTCGCAATAGGCGACATCACACCTGTCTTTCGGGACAGGCAGATGCCACCAATTGATCTCCCTCCCTATAGCCTCCGTCACCGCATTCGCGAAATAGACCGAGATCAACAGCCAAACTCAGCAGCCAGCACTTGTCGTCGTTTCGGCGCAAGCCCTCGAGCGCCGGCTGCGACGTCTATTTGGATGGCGAACTCGTCGAGTGGGATGCGCGCTTGAATGTGACGGAGCGCGCTGATGGGTGTTGCGGTGTGGAATGGCTCGACAGCCACTTGGAACTCAGACCGCACCATGCACATGACGGCCGTCGGCGCGAGCGGGCATATCTGGAAGCGCGTGCCCTTTGGAAACGTCCACTCCTCCCTCAACTTCACAAACGCCTCGTATGATTCGAGCGCTGCGTCGTCGTAGCGAAATGACTCGACCATGGGCTGACAGGAATACGATTAGCTGTCGGGATTGCCTGTTGAGATTCGTCGTCAAGACACAAAGATTGGGGGGGGGG
>JAIFKG010001303.1:0-14197 GCA_020351975.1 Phyllosticta ampelicida | reverse complement strand
CGGCTGCTCTCAAGTATCTGCTCAAGTTTCGAGATTCACAGCCTCATTTAGAATTGCGTGCCACAGCAAAGTTCTAGCACGGCTGTGTGGTCAACGTGTGCCATATTTACACCTTTTGACGTACGTGCGTACAAAGACCTCGATTCCCAAGTCCCCACACAAGACCAGTCAAGTATCCACTCCTAATACGCTCCATCTCTGTTACTCCACGTCTCGCCTTCAACCACCGTGATCGGGCCATAGCCCGTCTTGACAGGCGTACCAGTCTCAAGCTTGAAGCTCTCAAGCTTGGCGCCGCCTTCTTCCAGTGCCCATAGCGCGACAGCAACATAGTTGCTGCCCTGGTAGTCCCAAATACCCTCCGGCACGGGGAATACATCCTGCGGACCGACGTTGTGCACATACTTGCCGAACTGCCACCCGTTGACCCATAGCTGCGCCCTGTACGCGACTGACGTGCCGTTCGAGCCGCCAGTGCTGCTGCTGTTGCCAAACGCGAATGACAGCGGCACATCCCACCCCGTTGGAAGATCCAGGTCGACCGTAGCTGCGTAGAAGGCAATGCCGGGCTGTTCGAGACCAGTCAGCGGGCCGCCGACGACGTCGACCCAGCTATCGGTAGGCGCGCCAGGGAGGTGATAACCAGCGCGCTCAGCAGCGAGGCCGCCTTCATTGATAGGGCCGCGCGAGTGGTCAATGTAGTCTTCGCCGCCGAGGTTGCCGGTCAGCTTCCACGTCACGTCGCTCTGAGCCGTGTGGCCTGACAGTGTGTATGAGAGGACGCCGCGCGGGTCCTTCATCTCTTCTTCGCCGACAGTCCAGTTCTCGTCGAGGCCCATTGTGTCGAGGACGACGGTGATGACATAGGTACCGCCTGAAGTGAGTGAAGGCAGGTCGAAAGTTACGTTGCCGTTGGAGGCATAGTCGGCGCCGGCCCAGGAGCCGACGAACGTGCTGTTGACCCATACGCTGAAGCCCGAGGCGGAGCCGCCTTGAGCGGTGATGAAGAGGGTACTTTCGTCACCGGTTGCAATGAAGTGACCGCGGTAGAGGAGGACGCCATAATGGTAGCCGTAGTCGCTGCTGTACAAGCTGGTGGGCGTGGTCAAGTTGCGGTGCGAGTTGTAAGTAAAGTCCAGGGAGGCTGCGGTCCATGCCTCATCCGAGTAGGTATTGGACAATTCGGGAAGAGTGTCATAGTACTTCCAGGTAATGTTGCCCAAGTCGGGGAGCTCCAGGTCTGGAGTGGAATATGAGAGCGAGCTGGAGACAGCGCCGAGCGAAGATTGGTTGAAGGCCACTGCTTCGCCATTGAACGTCAAGGTAGACAATGAGCTAGGCGCTCCCCCAATAATCTCGAGAGTGGAGGTTGCGTTCAAGTCACCGGTGATGTCGAGGCTATCTGATCCGACAGTTGCGTTGCGGATCAAGTATCCGGCCTTGAGAATAACGTCGCCAGTAACCCAGTAGTTGTAAGCCGAGTTTCGGTCTGCTATAGAGTCAGCCGGCGAGTGACAAAAAACCTAAAGCATCGGGAACTTACCAAGAATGTAGACATAGAGATCATCCCCAACCTTGACCACCTTCCTAAATTTCGAGACTGGCCAGTTGAGGATGGTAGCATCACCCTTCTTAGTAATAATCACTCCTGAACCTTCGACAATGGAAGCATCGACACCTGTAAATGCAGCCTCATGCTGCTCACCAGCACCACCGTAGACCACAAGCACTGTCTTTGAGTCGTACTTCTTCCACGAGAAGATCTCAGCGGTAGAGTATAGCAGGTTGTATCCACCAACGTCGTAGTCAGTGACGTGGAACTTCGAGTCGCGACCATTCAGGGTCAAGGTGCCGTTGAGTTGTGGGATGGTAAGGTTTCCAGCGCTCGTCGGGACAATCAACTTGTAGCTAGTCGAGTCTAGCGAGTTGTAAGCAGAGTGCCTGATCAATATGATCAGCAAGATTCTTTCCCAAATTCGAGCACACAAACCTGATGACATAAAAGTTTGTGACATTCCCGAAAAGAGGAGTGACGTGAATCGCAGTTGTGTTCGTGTAGGATCCATTGGTCCCATTCTGAGCTACGGCAGTCCAGTATGCTGGAGAGACTTGAAGGAAATTTCCTTGCAGCTTCAACTCGCTGTACTTTTCGCGGTCAATGACGCGAGTCTCCCGAATGACTGAGCCGTAGTCGTATGAGGTGTAACCGCCAGGATGACCTGTCTCCGTCAGCAAAGAGACATGGACTGAAGAGCGAGCTTCTTACCCAAGTTGCCCCAGTTTGTACCGCCAAAGATCTAGGAATGAGTCAGAATGTTGTCCAGGGCAGCGTGTCCCATTGCATCGAAGCCCTTACCATGTAGATGTTCATAAGGGTGACACCAAACCCGTAATTGTTCTTGTAAAACACACGCTCGAACTCGTGGTTGAGCAGAATGGAGCACTGGTCAAATCCAAGACCTCCCCATGGATCAAAGGAGCCACCTTGGAACTCGACGATCGAGTGAGGCGTAGTCGGACTCTGCTCCTCATGGACGACGTTCCAATCTGTCGGCAAGTTGCCATCAGGCCAAGTGTATGGGTTTGCACAGTCAAAGTTTAGAGGGTATCCGTCATAACCGTAGCTGGACGAATTAGCACCTATTATCATGCAAATATTGGAGCACGTACATATCAACACCACCGGGCGAGCCAGGCACAAAGTTGCCATTCGCATGAGCATCGTTGCTAATGAAGGGAACGACAATTCCAGCGTTACGGAACTGATCCTCTACATACTCAAAGTATACCGCGTCGGGAAACTCAGGGACAACGGCGGTATCAGCGCTCGTGTACTCGTTTTCGGGTTGTAGTAGAATAACTGGTCCGCCATTGGTGATCTGGGCTTTCGCGACAATCTCGCTAACAGATTTGACGTAGCTACAAGACGTTAGTCAATATTCCCGTAGCAGCTGGGGAGGATTCAGCTCACTTATCTGTTGCGTTGAGATACGATTGGTCTCTTGTCCTGAGCCTCCCAGGGACTCGCTGAAGCCATCCAGGGAAACCACCACCAGACACCTCGGCGTTAATATATGGACCAGGGCGCTACATAATCAGCCGACGTTCTTGTCCCAAGGAGGAGCTGGTCTTACTGCAATCAACCATATTCCAGCAGCCTTCGCGGCTTCGAAGAAGGGCTCGAGGGCAAAGACACCTTCGGCCTCGAAAGCTCCAGGCTTGCCCTCGAGCAACGCCCAGTCAATGTAGAACGAGACGCCGTTGAAGCCCAACGCTTTTATCTTCTGGAATACGTCCAGATACAGAGATGGAACCGGAAGACTTGTCCAGAATCAGCGAGGTTGTTCTTCGCGGCGTGTTCATTTAAGTGCTTTTTGCTGGCGGACGTACCGGTACGGATGGAATTCTCCGCTGAGAAAGAGCACGCGCTCTCCATTGACAAAGATGGTATGCTCGTCCCAAGTGACCTGCGTCACCGAGTCAGATGCATGGGGAATAATGGATTGTTTGAGGACCTACAATGTCTTGCAGGACCTCGCGCTTGTATGGACGGATCAGTTGATTTGGTTTGCCACCAATGACACGCGCGAGGGCTGAGGTGGTCAAGATGGTCAACACCAGCAAGCTCTTAGAGAACCTCATGGTGTTGATTCAGCAAATTCTGAGCTCCACTTGATTGGGGCCGACGAGAAGACACAACAAACACACCCCTACAACTTTTGAATAGGGCGAGCAGCAAAGATCAGGCAAAAAAATCGACAACAGTAGATGGGTGCGCTTTTAAAAAGCCCACAGTCGCCGGCGATTGATCCCCGCTCCGAGAAATTCCTGAACGGGCTCATGGTCCGCGTTGCAGTTACCATTCAAATTGTTCAACGGTTGTACCTCTCGCCCGAATTTCCACGCCGAGGGCGACGTTCTGCGCCGCAAAGAGACATAGATGTGCGGACCCACGTCATTGAGAACAGGATATTTCGCCTACTGGCCAGGAACCGGTGGCGTCAAAGGTCCGTCCGACAGTGTGCCATTCGGCTGTATGCGTGGAAATACGACCTTTGCCGCAGAGGGGCAGCCGATGCGGGGGCAGCTCCTTCGCCGTGGGGGAGAACATGTGGAGTTGTCAGGCCGCGGGGAGAATCTGTAGATCTATTGCCGTGTCGGGTATGGAGCTACCCCGGTCACCGTGCTCCGTAGCATCTGGTGATGTGTATCGTGAACAGGTTCGGGCCCGCAAAGAGCTAAGCGAGCTGTTCAGCTTCAAGATGCGGAAATATTAGGCGGTCGATACCATGTGACCTAGATCGAGTCAACGCTTGTGCCCACTTGAGTTCGGCTTGTCTATCTGCATAATGATTGCATTCTCGAATTCTTGAATGTCTGTAATCGTAATTCAGCTCACACTGCGCTCTACGCAGTCCCAACGAGAAATTTCGGGGCCCAAACACCCAAAGACCAACACCAGCCACTGTACTCCAAGATCCGAAACCTAAACCTGCCAAGGGGATATCTTGCGCGAGAAAGCCGTCCGATGGAGTCATGGAAAAATATCATGTCATCAATTACGAGGGAATTGGCGTAGCCCCGCCGCCTGGCGTGGCCGCCGGGGTTGATTCGCCAGGAGCCCTCTTCCTCTTCTTCTTTTTACGAGCAAGAAGAGCAGGTGGTTTGCTTGCAGTTGTCGATACTGACAGTTTGGAACCGCAAGTAAGACATGTCTGGTCAGCCAGTGGCTCGCAGAAGACTAAGACTCAAATTAGTAGTCCAAAATGCAGCGAATTGGAAGGGATTCCTACTGCTCAGACAAACAGAGCACACGTATCCAACGTCCACGACGCGTCTGTGGCAGAAACACGCGGCTCTGAAGTCGACCTCTCCTGCACTTGGGAGTACCAAATGCTTCCTAGCAGTCTTGTCTGGCAAAAATCCCATCATGAGATATTGAAGCAAGCCCTGTGGTGCTGATGGCTTCATGTAGATGCCTCCAGTAGCGTCGCAGGCTTGCTGCAGCAGTATGGTGTCGCCCGCCAACTTGAGTATGTCTATGGGGATGCGTTGTCGCTGCGCTGCAAATATGCTGTTCATAACGGCGATGTATTGAGATGCCAGATCTCCAGAAACGCTAATTACGAGAATACGGGATGTGAGGGTTGTCCGTTGGGTTGACCCTTCGCTCGAGGAAGTAAGAATGTCGGCGGCGTTGACATCATTCGAGGTGGGGGCGGATTTGAGAGTTGCTTTGGAAATGTAGGCCAGGGCCGCAGTCAGAGCGCCCGCAATCATTGTGGTGGTGGTCGCCCTGAGGTCACCCTCCGAGGTCTGTGAGGTAAGCTTGCGCAGGTTTGTGAGAATTTCCGTCTCGACCTTGCGAAATGGACGATATTTATTGGCATCTTCGGCAGAGACAGATTGCTTGGAGGCGTCTGACATTTTAACGTCGCCGTCTACGTCCGTGTGTCTGCCGTTTTGTCCATTTTCGACTGGTCTCTTTTTCCTCTTTGGCGGGTTCGGCGTAGGGTACAGCCATGCCGTTTTCTGAGAGTGGCTTGCAATCACAGCGACTTGGTTGGCCGAGTTCATAGCAAGGTGGGCATTCATGAAAACCAGAAGATTCGCGATGGCTTTTGAGAGGGGCAGCGAGGAGGAGAGGTAAGCCCAGGCATGAGGGTTTGTATCGAATACAACTGTGAGTAGCGACGGCGGAGGGCCTTGTAAAGCATTGGGTCAGTTTCTTGGAAAGATGGAGGGGCAAGAGCTGCATACCATCGGAGCCTTTGTACTCGCGCTGGGTTGCATCGACAGCTTCCATGGCTGCGAGCGCGAGTGACAATTGAGCAAAGCTGCTGAGACTGCGAAAGGTTGATGAAGGGCCAGAGACGAACCCCGGCAGTCCGGACAGCTTGATGGATGAGTAAGCGCTCATGCTGATTTGCGGTGAGTAAGGCGGTGAGGTGCTGGAAGCAGTATACTTCCATGTGATGGCTGGAATGAGGCTTGTGAAGCTGACAGCTATTACCCGAAGCAGAGCCGGGGTGCATCTGTACTTAAAAACCTTAGGACCACGGATTGCATTATCCTTTGACTGCATTTGGCGTCACGTTTCCCCTGCCTGTCATCACCATTGAATCCGTCAGTTGACGAAAGCCTTCACGGCCGCCCTCGTTCCCCGCTTCTGACACCGTGCGGTCTTCTCTGGCCCTCTTTCGTGCATGCCTCATGAGTCAACCTCTTGCACCTGCCGGATGTCCTGTCGATTGACGCGGATTTACTACGCTCTGTCTGTGAGACAGACATCGCCTTATTACCTTGCCGGTGACGCGTATGCTGCTACTGGGCTGCAATTGTGCAAAGCTTCCTTTTTCACTACACACTTGTCGTCTCGTTTTTGGGAACTTGTCTTGTAAAACCTCCAAACTTTTTCGTCATGACATCAATGTCTGCCAAACACGTCCGAGGCTCGTCTACCTGCGTTGTCGAACTTCAGGAGCGGCCCTTTCAACCTGCTTCCAGCCCTCCCTCAATCAAGCTCCAACAAACCGAGAGGGCTCGCAACTTGAGCATTCAGAATTCCCCTTCGAGGATCGGGAGCAGCTACTCCATTCGCTCCAGCCAGGAGGGTAGCCTCAGCCGACGCGAAGAGTCTCGTAGAAGCAGTCAAAATAATGACCCAGTCGAGGCCCAAATTCCTCCAAACGCTACCCATGAACAGTTACAGCAATGGAACAAGCCCCGTGTCAACATTTCCCGGAGCTTTGCCTGCTTCTTCTCCATGTTCATCATGGGCGCCAACGATGCCGCATACGGAGCTCTGCTTGTTTACATGGAAGAGTACTACCATTTGACCTACATTGTCATCTCCCTCGTCTTCTTGTCGCCATTGGTCGGATACACTGCCAGCGCCCTTCTCAACAACGTTGTACACCTCAAGTTTGGACAGCGTGGTGTTGCATTTCTCGGACCTCTTGCACATGTGATCGCGTATATAATCATCGCGGTCCATCCGCCGTACCCGGTCCTCGTCGTTACCTTTATGCTGGCAGGTTTCGGGAACGGAATCCAGGACGCTGGATGGAATGCTTGGATGGGGAACATGGCAAACTCAAATGAGGTCCTGGGTGTCTTGCATGGCTTTTACAGCCTGGGCGCTACTCTGAGTCCGTTACTTGCGACCAGTATGGTCGTCTCTGCCAAGCTCCCATGGTACCAATTCTACTATGTAATGGTAAGGATTCTGAAATCTCAGTGAGCAGGAAGGAAACCTAACTATCGCAACAGATTGGGGCCGCTGCCCTCGAACTGGCAACGTGCGTCTGGTCTTTCTGGACTGCTGACGCTGCCGAGTTTCGCGCCGCGAATCCAAAAGACGGCAATTCGAATGACAGCCGCCTTTGGGAGGCACTTCTCAGAATGCCTGCTGCCCGTGTCACGTGGTTATGCTCTCTTTTCCTGCTCGGCTACGTCGGCACCGAAGTTGGACTCGGTGGCTGGATCACCACCTTCATGATCAGGGTCAGGGATGGAGGCGCGTTTGCCAGTGGCATGACAGCCACGGGCTTCTGGCTCGGTATGGCTGTGGGAAGGGTTATATTGGGATTTATCACTCCCAGAATTGGCGAGAAGTTGGCTATCATGGTACGTGAATTCCCCCAGATTCCTTGAACCGATCCTGACATCAACATGTAGATCTACCTCCCCATCTGCATGGGCCTCGAACTCCTTTTCTGGCTTGTGCCATCCTTCCTGCTCTCTGCCATTGCTGTATCCTTGCAGGGCTTCTTCCTTGGACCCATGTTCCCATCCGTTGTCGTCGCCGCAACGAAGCTGTTGCCACGTCATTTGCATGTCAGTGCAATTGGTTTCGCCGCCGCTTTTGGCGGCTGTGGTGCTGCGGTCTTCCCCTTCGCTGTTGGCGCCATTGCTCAGTCGAAAGGTGTCCAGGTGCTTCAGCCCATCGTGCTAGCCCTCTTGGCAGTATGTTGGCTTCTTTGGCTGGCCCTGCCGAAAATGAACAAGAAGACAGAGTAGACGGAGGATACTGCCTATTCAATGCGACATTATGGTTGCGACCGCACTTTGTGCACGATGAAGGCATCTCTCACTTGAATGGAACCAACACTAGGATGAGATCGAAAAGAGGCGGAATTGGTCGTCGGCGTAAGGAAGGCGGACGATGATAGACAGGAAAGAGTTTCACATCGTTCTATCGCTCGCTTCACGTCTTTGATTCTCGATATGGAGACCTTCAATTACTCAGGATCGCCAGCTTCACGGGTCGACCACGATAGGTGACGAAAGAAATTCCAAGTAATCACGTACTCGGTCGCAAGCGCTTGAATACTCTCTGTAACCGTACTTGAAGAGAGAAAATACTCTTCATCTTCAAGAATTTCGAGTCTTGATCACCTCCCGTCTCCCTGCGCTCTCACTTAGCAGTAAGAAGTGTCGGAGCTGGCAATTTCTTCGTCATCCGCTGTGGACTGCTGTCTGGATTGGATTGGAGAGGCGTTGGTTTCCTCTGTCATCTTCAATCCTCTGAACGATTTCTTCTACGTTGAGCCAGCTCTGTCACCCCAAGCGCGCATTCGGCCTGCCCAACGGTATTTTCTCTCGGTAGCTTGCCTTGACCTCGTGCAATCTAATAGTTCTGCCCAACGTGAATCAGTCTTGTCCCGGAATTCCCGCCCACTTATTCAAATGCATAAACCAGCGTGCGCTCGTCCCTCGGTAAATGTGTAAAAGGAATAAAAAAGTCTCGGTCGTGGCAGTACAGTCTACATTCACCGTGTACCGCCCCAGAGATATCTTCTTCGTCGACCTTTTCATCCTGACGCTCTTCGAGCATGTCTAGATCCGGAGGACTGACATTCCTGTCACGCCCACAAGTTGTCGCGCTCTTTCGTCTCACGAAGTCTTCTTCTCGGCACGGCTCTTGACTGCCTTGCTTTTCATCGGCGAGTCCTTCGAAGCCCTGATCTTGAATTGTTGGCCAGGCATCCATTTTTTCTTGCCGCTGAGCAGCGCCTCAGCCTGCTGCCTCAGTGTCTTCCCGTCGGGTGGCTTGGCGTGCACGTCGTCCTGTTGGTCTTGCTGCTTTTCTCTGTACTTTTCGGCAGCGTGGTAGAGATCGTGGGACCATCTGTTGCGGCAGTGAGATATGTTAGCCATTATCTGGCGAGCGTTCGACCTCTGCGATGCATAGTAGGAATAACCAGATGGAGACGTACGGCGATAGGTCCTCGGGCACGTCAGGCCACACAAACGGCTTGTCCATCTCGACCGTCATTTTCTTGATGGAGCGCTCGCGATACCAATGACGTTGCCTGGGCAGCACTTCGCCAGGCTTGTCCATCCGCAGCGGCTGCTGCTGCACGTATGACCGAATCGTGCCCACCGTCTCGATGCCGTACACGTGCCACAGGTAGTCACGCATGTCCAGCTTGTTGAACTGCAGTGGCACGAGGAATTTGGCGAAATTGGGCGGCAGGAACGGCGTTCGCACCAGCGTCACGGTGAACATGGGCCTGTTAAGCAGTGCGCGCAAGGCCGCGCGCGGTCAGCTAATTGCTCTGCGGTGCGAGAGGTGGTCGATAGGATAGGCGCCATACATGAAGACTTGCTTCTTGCCGATCTTGAAGGGCGCAAATGGCTCAAGGAGCCGGGACGCTATTCTTGTCGTTGCCGTGGCTGCCATTGTGCCGGAAGGACGAGGCTTCGGAGGTTTCGAAGTCCAATGCGGAGCTTAAGGCGGAGTATGGGCCTGTGGGGAGTTTTTGGGATGGATGCGGTGACAGGGCGGCGAGCGGGAAGGCGGCAGAATTATTATGGCCTCCGCATCAGTCCACGGGTGTCTGAGGCCCGAGTGGTGATGGTAGACACTCCGAATCACGAACACCTTCGTTGCCCCTTCACCATCCATCACCTCGCCACTATTTGCCTCTACCTCTAAATGGTCATGTCGACTGGCTGATCTCATTACCGGAACTCACAAGTCTCAATTCATGCTCCATCTAAGCCGTCCGCTCTTTGCGCAAACAATCTGGCGGCTCGGGCCCACCATCAATAACGAAGGAAAGCCATCTCCATCGCCTTGCTTCAAAACAGCACGAGCCTCAATGTCTTGAATAATTGCGGAACTATTTTGATCTTGATCATGATCCTAATCATGTGTTGGAACTCTGGGCCGTAGTCACTTGCGAGTTTTTTCATGTTTCGAATTTGGTTTTGGGCATGGGGCCATCTCGCAGGGTCCAAAAGTCATTTTGCAAGAGCCGGGAAACTAAGAATGCTATCTGAAGAAACCTCACGACAGAAAGCGATGCGCAGGATTGTTGACTTACCTAGACACACTCCAAACCTACTTCGATACCTCCAACACCGAATTTGATATGCATCCTCGAAGGATCAATGTCTTGTTCAAAGCTAGGAAAATATCTTGTTTCCTCATTGTCGACAATTGCGCATTCGAGACCCCTACTGTAGGCCTCGTTCAGGGGCGTTGGCCTGCCTGGCCACCACTCTGATGGAGCAAAGAAGCAAACACCTAGCTTCCTCACAGGTCTTGTTCCTTCCTTCAGAAGGGCGATCAAGGCGAAACCGGCGATACGACGCACAAATCTTCTCGGTACGCCATCTTGTTGCCCTTCACGGTTTCTGCGAATCCTGCGGTCTGCTTGCCTATCCAGAGATCGCCCAACCCTCGCGGTTGGCACTTTCTGTTTACTACCTCGCCTTCATCCCGCCTCTTCATTCTCTTCATCCCATCCCGTCCAGGCTCCACTCCTTCATCGCGCTTCTTGTTTCATTCATCCACTGCCAATAAGCCTCTCCTTTGCCTGCATATCGCGGCTGCTTCTCCCTGAAGGTTTCGGTTCCAGTCACAGACGAAGCCCTGCCGGCGGACCTACACCTCAATCCATTGAGCTTCTGCCTCGAAAGAGACCGACTGTTTTCGGCGTGACTTTTGGCAGTCGGCGGATATCGGCTCGTAGATTGACACCACAATCGGTCCCTGATTGATACAGGCAACCAATCATTCAGGTCAGCATTCACTGCCTGTACATGGCAGGACACAATCATGCCGCCCAAGTTGAAGTGAGCTTTGAAAAATCCTCTCCCGGCAAGCCGCTAACACACGCACAGTCGTGAACAGATAACTGCACTTGGTAAGAGCCCCCCTCATTCTTCCAGATTGCACATCGGCCTCGGCTACGCCGTCACGTTCCTGGAGCTGTGTCCGAGCTTTGATATACCTCTAGATACTAATGGGACTTTAGAGTGGAAGACCGAAGTTTCCGAGTCCTCGGGGCCTTCTACTTCTACGCATCATCATTCTCCTGGTCCGTCCAACTCTACCAGGGGTAGACCAACCCTTCGGGGCATCGCGCAGCACTCAAATCATCCTCCTCGACCGGCTTCGAACGCTCGCAGCCATGCTACACAAGCATCCGCTTCCAACAATCCATTCATGCTTCTTTGTACCGATCCTGATTCCGACTCGCTGGAGAGTTCCGAGTCGGATTCTGCAGCACAAACGCCAGCCAATTCCACCCCGCAGCATGATCTCGACGCGGACACTCTGATTGGTCTCAGTGACAATGGACAGGGTCAGGCGTTGGCTGCTTCATTAGATCCTTATCAGGGATTGGACGCACTCGAGGACCTCCCTACCCAGGTTTCTCAGCTTTCGACCAGAACTACCTCTTCGCAAACCAAGTTGCAGTTCAATCCATCCTCGAGAGGTCGACCATATCTTAGAGGTCGAGGAGCCTGGAGTGGTCGAGGCCAAGCCGGCTGTAGTCAGTCTAGTCGCAGCCAATCCTCGTGCGGCCAGTCCTTCCATGGCAAAACCACTCGAGGCCAATCCATTCATGGCGGAAGTCGTCCCACACATTCCACTGCGAGCTCCTCCCGTGGATCAAGCTTCGGTCCCAGTCTTGGAGCGTCTTCCCGTGTTCAATCTTCGCCTGGTCGCCTCCGTGGCTCTCGTGGATCGCCTCGCCAAAACACTTCTAGTCTGTACTCAGATTCCATCAGAGTCAACAGGCGCATGGCACGCTTTCTTTCCGAGCACAAGGACAAGCATGGATCATATCCTCGCCGTCTACAAGAGATAGCTACCGTCACAGGCACCGACGTTAAGGATCCCGTACGTCACAGAGTAATGGGCGTTGATGGAGAATACAATGTCATGAGCTTGGAAATTAGCGGTTCTTCCGACGACGCTGTCCAACAATTCAGAAACATGTTTGAAGCGTGGAGCAAGAAGGTGTTTGATGAAACCAACCCACGATGGGCAGATGCACCCGGTGGATATATACCTCACGTGGAGAAGGCACGTGCCAAAGCTATTCGCGACAAGGAGAACAAGCAGAAATTCTGTCACCCCCGACCAGATGGTCTTCCAGTACCTACATGGTCCACTGAGGTAGAATGGACGTCAAGTATCAAGCCAGTAGACATCCTTGGTTTGAGATACGAAGGATTGGATACCATTCGAATGCAGAATTCCTGCTGGATTACTAGCAGGAGGGAAGAAGGTCATTTGATTTTCACGGTGGAGGGCGATGACCAAGGGAAAGTCTCTGCTGCAGTTGAGAGATTGCAGTACATCGACAGTCAAGGCGAAGCAAACCGGTTTAATGCCGAGACCGTCCACATCCTCGACGTTTCCGATGGCATGCAAAACCTGCCGGATGTCCGACTCAAGGAATACTTTGGATATTCGACCATCACGTCCCTTGGCACGAAGCCAGACTTTGCTTCACCGACTAGCTCAGTCAGTTTCACTAAAAACACTGGAACAGTCGCGATGGAAAGCCTCCTCGAAACCATCACACCCATGACTGATCGAGCTCGGTTTTATCGCAGCTACCTTGACTTCCGCGTCTGTCTGGGAACATTCGTGATGACAACCTACCCAGCCGGTGTTCAAACACTCGACTTCGACGATTTTGCGGATACACTTGAAGAGAACGAAATGCAGGCGTTAGTTACGAAAGAGATTGGTGACCCGAAAATCGAGTCAACTTTACTCCAACGTATCTGTGGAGCCAATCATCTCCTCCACGCACCGGATATCGCCAAGTTGATGCAGAAGCCCATCTACTCGGCAACTTTCAAGTTTAACAACCCCGGCAAAGATCGCCTGATGCTTAATCTTGAACTTTCCTATGAAGAAGGCACTACTACAGTCCAGCAGAAGCGCTGGTACAAGATCAAGCACAGCGAGGAAGACCTTCGAAGGGTTCTTGATGTCAACATGGTCAATCTCAGCCAGGGATTTGCATGGAATTTGGTAATGACCGCTGCTGGTACAGTCGAAGAATCCTCATTGTCTGAGGATTATCAGAACTTTCCAGACTCTCTCAGTCTCAATACCAAGAGTCCCAACTTTCCTGTCTACGACCCACATGACGGAAAAAGCCTAAAAGTTCCTTTGCAATCGGTCTATCAAAAGCGACTTTGGCGTTTCGAGACCAAGTTCGGCTATTGGTATGTCGAAGCTGCGGGAGGACAGGAAACGGCCTTTTCTGGAAGAGAGATTTCATCAGATCGTCACAAATGGACGTTGAATGTCTTGAACAGCAAGCACGAACCCGCTTTTTCGTCGAATGCCGGCGCTGGTGTCGGTGAGCTCGCTGCTTGGGGCCCTGGACGTGCAATCGAGGAGTTGTTTCCATTTGACTGGGAACCTAGCTTCTCGTCGGAAGAGTCTCCTCAGAAAAAAATGACGACCTCCTTCCAAGAGCACATTGAAGGCAAAGGCAAAAAGGTCAAGGAAGAGAAGCCTCAACAAAAAAAGATGATAAACGTTGGAGCAAAAGGCAAGAGAAATATCGATCTTCATCATGACCCCGATCATGAACCTGATCTCAGAGGGCTCCAGCAGTTGTTGAGGCTACTGCATGGCCTTCATGATGTAGTCGTCGAAGGTTCCACATCACCTTGAGCAGCTTCAGCGATCGCAAGCCCCCAAGCTCTCAGCTCTCTTGATGCCTCCTCGTCAACGCGAAGTCCGACATGGGCTCCAGCTAATCCCCTTCTCATTCACAGTCTTGTACAACAGCTTGTATTACTCTCTCATCCAAGGCGCTGGCTACATGGACGATCATGCCTGGACCCTTGCACGTGAATTTCAGTTTTCCGCTCTCTCAACCTGGGATTATTGGGTCCCGACTCCAAAAGCATGACCAAACACAAC
>JAIFKG010001300.1:0-20856 GCA_020351975.1 Phyllosticta ampelicida | reverse complement strand
CCCCCCCCCCCGCGCGCTCCACGGATAACACCTGGACTGCGGTACTGAATGACGGATGGCAAGGGGAATTGAGCCCATATAAGCTGGATTGGTACGACTTGGAGTTGTGGCCGTGCTTGGTGATATCGACTAACGATAGGTTGAGCTGGGTTGAGGTCGTTTGGGGAGTGCGCAGCCGTCGGTCCCGTTGTCGTAATAGTACGGGCGCAGAGTGGCGTCGGTTTGGTACAGAATCGGCTCAATGTCCCAGACTGCTCTGATTGCATTGTCGGAGGCGTCGCCAGCTAAGTCCACGTAGGAGTTGGGGTCCACAATAGTGACTGCGGCAGCGCTAAGGCTTGCACGCAAAAGGGCCAGGCTGAATCACGCTACGTTGGTTTCCTGGCACGCAAAGTACCCAGTTCTATAGCATCACATCTTTCTCTTTTCTCTTCGTCTTGCCTTCTGTGTCAACCTGTTGGCCACACCCCGAAACAGAAGCATGTTGGTACGCTGGGCTGCTGGCGATGATTGCGGATGAAACCCAAGAGTAACAGGTAGATATTCCATGTCTAGAGACGCGTGTGTGTGGAGCCAATGCGGAGGGCACTTTCGGCCCAACGTTTTGATGTCCAGCGATAGCGAGAATGTAAAGATAAAGCATTTTGACGGATTTGCTGCTGCTAAGCGTCCTGGACAAGTTGGTTGTTCAGAGGAGTAGAGTGCGGTCTTTGAGAGCTTAGTTGGACGTCGACCATGCGGAAGCTGGGACTACCACGCAAAAGTAGTGCAAGTGAAAGCAGCTTTTGTGTTGCCGCATTAGTTTTGTGACTCTGATGATCGTGCCATGTTCCTTACTCGTCTTGCTGCGGTCGTTCGACTTCAACACCGTCAATTTGGACAAGCGACTTGGATAACCAAGCTTCGTAAAAGTCGACACGGAAACTGGCCAAGAAGAGCAAGTCTCTGCGCGAGATGCTTCGGGACAGGAATTGGACGCAATCCCTGGCGGGCCCGAGAAGCGAAGTGAGTCACGGCAGTGACTGAACGTCATTCTTGGTGGCCTCCTGGCGCAGCGGAGCAGGTTTGGCCCATACGCCGTTCCTTTGCAACCATTCACCGTTGGCGGAGGTGGGTGTCGCTAAGCACGCCTCACATGTCCATGTTTTACTCAATGCTACCGTTCAGAGTCAAATTGATCACGTGGATCATCTAAATACGAACAAACTGCGGAAATTCCCTAGAAGCCCTCAAGACATGCACTAAGAAGAACATTCCAAGACGAGAAATAAGAACGGACGAAAGAGGGCGAGGCGATAAGGATATCGACAGGGCAAACGCGAACGGATAGAAAAAGAGAACATCATCGAAGCGCCTAATTCGACTCGCTATATGGGAATCACGCTTGCTTCAACACGTTCATTACGAAGTAACAGAGCGGTACTAGACGCGCGCGCGGGCGGGCAAACTGAGATCCGCAACTTACAATCTGGAGAAGGAACAAGAAGCGAAGACAGATCGGTTGGACCCTCTGTCAGCTCAGCGGCATCATCAAATCTCCAGGGCGCCCTTGGTCGCCGGATCGAGCTGCAGCAGCCACACCTTAGTCTCGTTGAGGAGGATGAGCTCACCCGGTTCGCAGAAACAAAAATTGGCGACGCCGCCATCGACCTTGACCTTGGCAATCAACCGGCCAGCGGGGTTCCATATATTTAGGCCGTCGCCGCAGCCAGAGTAGACGTTGCCGTAGACGTCGCATTTGATGCCGTCGGGAACGCCGCAGTCGGCCATGGCGAAGACGCGCCGGTTGCAGAGAAAGTGCGAGCTATGGTAGTCGCACACGTCGAACGCGTAGCTGGCCTGTCAAAGCGCTGTTCAGCACAATGGAGGGGGGGGGGAGAAAACTTACATGGTGGACACGCGCATGTCGTCAGTACTGCCGTCTCCGTATATCCATTCCGTGTCGGTGATGTAGACGGTACGTTCGTCTGGCGAGAAGCAGATGCCGTTGCAGCGGCCAAAGCCGTCCGCTACGACTCGGACGTCACCAGTGTCTGGCTCAAACCGGTAGACTTGCCCTGGCAACTGCGGTCGCGGTCGGAATCCCTGTTCGTAGCCGTAAACTGGATCGGTAAACCAGATAGAGCCGTCAGACTTGACAACGATGTCGTTGACCGAGTTGAATTCGCGACCATGGTAATGGTTCAAAAGAGTGGTGGTGTGGTGCGGCGGTTCCGTCTCCATATGAACGAGGGCGCTTGGGCAGCAAAAGTCACCCTGAGCGCAAAACAAAACACCATCCGCAAAGTTGGTGCCGCCGTTTGCCATGACTACCCCCGGGGTGTCGAGCTGCTCCCAAGTCCACTTGTCGGACGCTCCGACGGGGCGACGGATCCGCGATACGGCAATGGTCTGATCTCCATGGTGGGAGTCCGGGTAGCGATTCGACGTGATGAAAATTGAGCCTGTCGTGCGGTCATAGACGCCCGCCTCATGGGCAAATGGGTGCGCGCTGTGGGAGAGGATACATGACAGCTTTGGCTTTGGGCCGAAAAGTTTGAGCGCGGAAGCGTCATAGATGACGAAGGGCGTCTTGGCGGCCTTTTTGCCCGTAGCCTGCACGGCGTGATGGTCCGCATGGCCATTGGTGGGAGTCCCATTTGTGGTCAACCCCCCATTCTGCAAAGCACGCTCGTGCTCGTGCTTTAATGTCTTTTCCGCGAGAGAGACAACCTGCCGTTTTCGTCTCAGCAAAACTCCCTTGGTGTTGGCGACTTGGACGGCTTGCTAACCTTGAACATGATGGGAAAACTGGTGGCATACTCTGTCTACTCCCGTAACGTCCGTCGGCCTGTAAATCTATGGCGACCAGAGGGACGTACTCTTTCATCGGCATTTGAAAGGCACGACAGCACGCCCAAGTTCATGCCGAGCTTGCGGGGCCCCAGGTCGTCGGCGCGGAGGACTAGACATGGATGCCCTGAGTTTATGGGTTCGCGTGGGATGTCGTGGGATGACGGCCGGGGCGACGAAGAAAAGGCAGGGCGCAGGTTCAAGGGGTTTCCAATTGTCGAAGCGGGATCGAATCTCGATGCTGCGACGACCTCCTTTCGCCGCATGTTTGCTGAAGCTTTCTCACGGGTTTCCGAACATTGTTTGGCGAAGAGTAGGGGGGAGCGAGACGTCGGTGTACGGCCAGGGCGCCGTGTGCCGATTGCTGTCGCCGTCCCGATCGATCGAGTGCCGTCGAGCTCCGTTTCATCGCGAGAGCCAAATTCAGAGGTTAAAAATACGATATCAAAGGCCGATCTGCTGGAGGCGGCCAAGTCAGCTGATCGCTCAACATGTCCAGATGCGTCTCGCCCGCAAACCTTCGATGTAGAGCCATCTTGTCGGCAACTGCATCATCCTCCCCAGGGTACGCCCATCTTCGCCTTGGATTAATCATGATCTAACGTATAAGATCGATGTTAACATCTTCTCGCATGTGTAGGATCTTTACCCCAGATTTTCCCCAGATTTTCGCCCTTGTCGCTACGTCATGCCTACCGCCACCATGCTCGAGGGGCGTGCTCTACTCAGTTTTGTCACAGCGCTGACCTGCCTAAGCTTCTTGCTTATTGGGTACGACAATGGACTGATGGGAGGCTTGGTCAATACCAAAGGATGGAAGCACCAGTTCGACAGCCCGAGGTCGACAATGGTCGGCTTGATTGTCGCCATCTACGAAGGTATGTCGACTTAAAACGACTGCCGCCGCGCAACGCTGACCACTCCTCCAGTCGGCTGCTTTCTGGGTTCAATCGTTACGTCGATATGGGGTGAGAGGCTTGGACGCATAAAGAGCATCGGAGTTGGTGTCGTTATCATGATTGTTGGCGCTACACTGCAGGCGTGCGCGTACCACCGGTCGCATCTGATCATCGCGCGTATCGTGTCCGGAATCGGCATGGGCTTTATCAACTCAACCGCGCCTGTCTTGATGGCAGAGTTTGCGCCGCAGGCCACGAGAGGAATCTGTGAGTTTATCAACTCGCAGAAAGCGCATGATCCTGACAGGCACAGATGTTTGTGCACAGCTCTCCACGCTCAATTTTGGCATTTTTCTTGTCTATTGGATCGATTATGGCTTCTCCAAGTCACACGAAACGTGGGCCTGGCGCGTTCCCACGATTCTGCAGTGCATCTTCTTGATCCCGATGGGCGTTCTCCTCATGGTCATCCCCGAGTCCCCGCGTTGGCTGGCCCGACATGACCGGCGTGAAGAGTCGCTTGCTGTTCTTCAACGTCTGTACAAGGATACAATGACGCCGTCTGAAGTTCAAGCTCTGCACTCCGACATAGTCAAGACTGCCGCCTTGGAGGAATCCATTGGCGCGGGCTCTTGGAAGGATTTGTTGGTTGAGGATGAGATCAAGTCGCGTCGTCGGCTCCTGATTGCTTGCTCGATCCAGGCCTTCCAGCAGCTGGGCGGCATCAACGCTATTATCTGTGGGTGACACCATGGAGTTTATGGGACCGGTTGGCTGACGGTGACAGATTACGCTGCCACTCTTTTTAAGGAGTCCATCGGATTTGACGACAACATGGCTGCGCTCATGAGCGGCTTCTTGCAAACCTGGTTCTTCGTCGCATCATTCATTCCGTGGGTGTTGATTGACCGCATCGGACGTCGGCCCCTTCTGCTGTCCATGATCTTTGTAATGGCGTGTGTCTTCACAATTCAATGCGGCCTCATTTACCAGGTGCAATATAAGACAGCTGTTCAACACGCCGCCGGTATCGCCGCTGCGGCAATGCTTTTCATCTATCAGGGCGCCTTCACCATCGGATTCCAAGCCACCGTTTGGGTTTACCCGTCTGAGATTCTGCCGTTGCGCTTGCGGCAGCGCGGCTCTTCTCTGTCGACGGCGTCCAACTGGATCATCAACTTTGCTGTTGTCATGTTTACGCCGTCGTCTATCTCCAACATTGGCTGGCGCACATACATCATTTTTGCGGTACTCAACTTCAGTTTCCTCCCCGTTATCTACTGGTTCTATCCCGAGACCATGGGCAAGCAGCTCGAGGACATGGACAGGTTGTTCGCTGACCAGCCAGGTGAGTTTGAGAGAGACTCGCCGCCGGCGGGCAAACAAGGGGCGATAGAGCATGTTGAAGATGTTGAAGTTTGATTTTATTGTACAATAAATTGTATGTGATCGTGTCAGCTGATGCGGGTCAGACGACGAGGAGAATCCTAATTTGTTGGAATGATTACAGCTGTGCCTAAGATAGCTTGTGCGTTGGCTTAGTTGTGAACCATTCCCTTTCGATGATACTTAGGACGTGCCTTCGCAAACGTTCCATGTGAGTAAACTTCCCCGTGCCCGGCAACTTTCCAGAAACCATCGCGAGGATCTGCGCGTGATCCTGACACATGCCCTCGTGCTTCCCCGCAAACTCACTTCACGCGAGTGATGTGAGTGGATGCTAACTTGCCAACACAGTTGGCTGTGCCAGTGTTCAAACGCCGACGCCAGGAACAGGGCAGATGGCTGAGGTGTTTTCCGTTGTATGCCGATGAGGCCCTGGGGGCATTTGGATCCACGAGTGTGAGTATAACGTGATCTAGATCTAGTGGATGGCCTTCTGTTTGCCTCTTTCTGTCAGTGTGCCGATAACTTGGCATAAAGCTGGCGTGATGGGTCTTCGTTGGCGATCCAAGACTTGAAGAATCGATGATTGCAGAGATGAAGCGTGATCCGAAAAGGGGTCGACAGCACGTGCAGTTGACTGACTCGCACGCCGACTTTAGAAGTGCCTAATACTGGGCAAAAGCAAACACCGGACAAAAACTCCCCTAACCCAGTCGGCGATGTCTGTCGAATCTGGGTAATCGGGCGAAGAGCCGAAGAAAGTAGGTTGCTATTTTGGGAGCTGTCGCATGGGAGAGATCATGGGACACAACAGCGTCCTGTAACTTCCCACAAACAAGCTGGTGCAGCTGGAGCTCCTTTGCCGAGTGGTCAAAACTGCAACCGGCAAAGCTCTCAGCCTCTTCGCGATGCCCAGCCCGCGTGCAGCGGATAGTCTGTGCACAAGCGTCCAGTACAGCCGCCAATTCTGGGCACGGTGGAAAGGAGACTCCGCTCGCTGGCATTAACAGAAGCGGGGCCGCTCATGATTGATTGACATGCCGAACTTATGAGGCAAATCCAGCACAGCCATCGCACTCAACCCGAACCGGGTCCGAAGAAGCCGACAACGTCCTTGGCCCGCAGCCAACCGCTCTCCGACATTGTCGTATTTGTTCTCAAAACATTTCGTTGTTGCGAAAGCTGACGGGGTCACTTGGATGTGGGGTTCGAGGAAGAGCGCGGGGAACCGACGTCGAGCTTGGAGAATCTGGTGGTTTCGGCGCAGGAGTTTTTTGCGTGTCCCCTTGACTTCAGGTGCACTTTGGGGACGAGTAGTTGAGGCCTTCTCTCGCTCGAGCAATCGGGTTCAACGTGGGCGCTACTCTGTCGAGGTCAAGACAGTCCCATCGTATGTGACACGCTCCACCCAGCGGACTCCCATCTGCGTAGCGATATTGACGGAGGCTTGATTGAAGAGTTGTTTGGATTTTCGAGACAGTGAACGGGGGAATAGAGGAAATTCATGCTGCTCAAAGAGTGCGGAATGGTCGGTTCTAGCTCCCATTGTTGCGGTTGCTGTTTCCATGTCGCTGTTGACGCTGGGCGTGCGTTTCATCTTGTACTCAATCAAAAAGAAGGTGGAAGAGCTTGTCTCAGGAATTTCAGCAAATCACATTAGTATTGAAGTGTGAGGGCGTGGTCGAGTTTGGTTTGTCGTGATGTCGATGGGTATGGTGTTGGGCGAGCAAGGCTGCGGACATAAGGGCTCGGCTCCGGATTTAGCGCCAATCTTCGTCTCTCTCTATCTCTCCATCTCTCTTTGCGGTGACCACCTCATCATCAACACCCACCAGTGTCATCTCATGTCGCCATCTGCCCCCTCTTCAGCTGCGTCTAGAGCTCTCTCTCACGGCATGGTGCTCGCACTCGCTGCTCCCTCTCGATATCGGTCTCAGCCTGCCTGACTTGGTCTTAGAACCACTCCGCTACCACCACCTCAAATCTACAAGGCCTGCGCCACAAAGGGACCCGCTCCTTTGCGTTCCGAATGGCCTTGTCACTGTCGCATCCTCTACCCCGATCCGCTTCGGCCTCGGTGTCGGTCTTGATGCGTGCTCTCGAATCGAAGCGACCAGAGAAGCGTAGGGTCACAATAATTGAACAGGGCGCTTTGGATCACAATGGCTCTTCAGCGCTGCTGGATACGCATGGGAATGGATGAGCGTACCAAAGTTATCGTCGCTCGCTAAGTGCTGCCCACGTCCCGACGAGGCTCGTTGCCAAATCAGTGTATCAGAAGCCGTTGCCTTTTCTCTGAATTAGACAATACTCAAAGGTAGGTTCGGTGTTTTTTCTTGCTAGACGCTGGCATGGGAGCTTTTTCACGCGTCACTTGTGCGCCTCTATCTTGGTAGTGTCGACTGAGAATGCTTGTTGATATGTCGTCATTCTTTTCAATCCAATTCAGTCTCCGTTCTGCATCTCAAACCGTCTCTGTGACAATGGCATTAAAGCCGTGAGACCGGGTACCCTTCCCGGGCATCGGCCGAAGATACAATGTCAGTTTCAAGGCAAGGCCTGAGCCGCGTTGCAAACACCATGGTTAGTGCGGGGACCGAATGTAATGAAACTGTGGACCCTACATGTCAGCGTCCTTCGCCTCCCCACCTTCAAGTCCGGCTGCGGCGTTCAGCTACCATCCCCAGCTACACCTAGCGCATTTGAGTGCCGCCAATTGGCTAGCGGCATCCCTTTGTTCAACTTGGCCAGACTCGGGTCATACCGACTTCCGATCAGGCGCTTGCAGACGAGGTTATAAGCTCCTCAGCAGCTTCATTTTCTTGACCAAAGACTCCATGGACAACCGCGCTTCGTTGATAGGTCATAAATCGGCCATGGCAGAGCCCCGCCCACTCAAGGTGTTAATTGCCGGCGCTGGGATTTGCGGCTTGGCCGCTGCCATTGCATTGCGCCAGCAGGGACATGTTGTCGAGGTAAGTCGCTCTCTTTGTTCCATTCGACCATCGCCAACATATCCAGCTTTTCGAAAGATCCCGCCTCGCCAGTGAAATCGGCGCCGCGATCCATCTTGCTCCAAACTTTACAACGCTTCTTCTACGACTCGGCCTGGATCCCGAGGCGTACGGAGCCACTCAGAACCGCGGACTCGCAATGTTTGACGCATCGGGAAAGCCTGGCTTTACAAAGACCTATGATGCGGAGCGGCCTACCTGGCAAGCGGCAAGTCCCCCAACTCGGTTTCACAGTCGCGACTAATGTCTTGTAGGATTGGTTCTTCATCCAACGTGCTGGGTTGCATCGATTGCTCAAGGACGCAGCTATAGATCCCGAGGGTGAAGGAATCGCCGCGGCATTGAATACTGGCTGCTCTGTGACCGATGTCGATTGCGCGACGGGCACCATAACTCTCGAGGATGGCCGTCAATTCTCCGGAGACCTCGTCATAGTTGCAGACGGTGTCCACTCCCAATTTCGCAAGGCCATCAGCGGCGTCGAACGCACACCGTTCAACGCAGGCAAATGCTGCTACCGGTGGCTGGTTCCAACTGAGCTTGTCAAAAGCGATCTTGGGACACGGCCACTGGTTGAGCGTCCTGGCCTATTTGTCGACATTGAAGGCGACGACAAGCGCATCGTGATCTACCCTTGTGGTAACAACACCATCACAAATTGTCTTGCCTTTGTTTCCATGGATGACATGTGGGACCCAAAAAAGCCGGGCGCCGCAAGTGCGCAGACCTCCGCCCTTGTCCAATATATGCTGACGAATATGCACAGAAACGGCAAAGGAGGCAATGATTGCGGCGTACAGCAACCTCAGTGACGGGTTCCGTCGACTGCTTGAGATTGCTCCCGATGGCTCTGAGAGCGATTCGGGCGTCAAGCCGTGGCCGCTTCTCGACATGGCTCAACTACCCACATGGATCAATGGGCGTGCCGCGCTGCTTGGTGACGCCGCGCATCCCTTTTTGCCTTGTGAGTGCTGTCGGTTAATCAGTTCCCGCGCTCCCCGCCTGCCTTTCTGAACCCTCAGCGCCAGCTTGGAGCCTGGCTCCGTCCTCCTTGTCAGCCTGCTTGTAACTTGCTGAGCCATGGGATGATGGGACATTCGTGACGTTCAACATTGTATTCAAACAACTGATCAGGCTGCTTGCAACTTGGGTACCGCAAACCCGATGCAGGCGACTGTGCAACTCACGGCATCAGGACGTGGAAGCTGGGATTCGGAATGACTGCACTACAGCCCTCAAGTAGACCCACAAGCATAACCATCACCTCGACTAGCTTTATCTGGCAATTTCGGTGCTGATTTTCGCAGACCTTGGTCAAGGCGGCGCCATAGCAGCCGAAGACGCCGTCTCCATAGGTGTGCTTCTCCCGTTTGGGACATTGCCTTCCGAGATTCCAGACCGGTTGCGACTGTACCAGCAGTGCCGAAAAGAAAGGGCGGAGCGCGTCCAAGAGAACACGCGTATTCGGGGAAGGCATCCCGACGGATCCGAGGGTCCACCGCCGACCAGTGAGTCCAAATTGCAGTTGACCCTCAGAGCCGTACTGATGCCTTGCAGCGGAGGAATACATGGGCTTCATTCAACATGCCATCATGCATGACGAATGGAAGCACTCGGCCGACTTTCTCAATAACTACCTCGCGGCGCAAGAGCACGGAAAGGCCAGGATGTGACGTTCCAGTATTTGATGCCCTACAATGTTTTCTTATCTCCTTCCTTTCCCCGGTCTCCTTTCCCGCGCCTCTATGTCTCCCTTCGTGCTCTTTGGCCCCGATGGAGATGAAACTTCTGTTCCTGGGCTGCCGGAGCGGCTGTGTCATATATCCGTGTTCCTTTGCGTCCTCTTAGGCCATCCTTCTGTACTGGCCTTTTTCTGTGGAACCACGGGTAAGCCATGCTAACGGTATCCATGATGTCAAGACGCGAGAGCAGTAGTATTGGTCGCTTCGCTAATAGAGAGATGGTGCGAAGGGTTCGAGTCTCCGCACCATACGACGAGGCTAACTTTGCTACATATGATGCATCATTAGCACTCCTTATCGCTTGCCTTGCTTATCGCCCTTCCTTGTCCTTACGCATAGTTCCGCCTCTATGCAGAGCAGGGCGATCTGCTTCGTATAAATACCTACGGAGGCTACTTTCGTCCTCGATATCAGCTTTGTCTTTCACATCACTTTCCAAATATCCCATTTTTCAGGTCAAATAATCACGCTATCTTGACAACATGTCCACCACGACCACCTACACCACGGCCAAAGGTCAGTCCGCCCTCGACTTCCCAGCCCTACAGTCTGCAACCGAAGCAGCACGTCTCCACGTCCAACACAAGCTCGTGGTCGACGCCATCGGTAGCCTCGTTCTCGCGCCTTGTGACCTCTTCAAGCCGGACCTGCGCGTCCTCGATTGCGGCACGGCCGATGGCTACTACCTACATGAACTGCGCAAGCGGCTAGCACATCCCGACTCGGCGCAGCTCTACGGCATCGACATTGCCGCATACCCGCCCTTTTCGCTCACCGCTCCGCCTACCAACATTTTCATCTCGCAGCAGAACTTGCTCGACCCCTTTCCCGCGACTTGGCACGACTCGTTTGACCTCGTCCAAGCACGCACCATCTTGTCGAATTTGAGCTGCCGCGCGCAAGCCGTCGCCGCGCTCCGCAACATTCTGCCGCTTCTGGCCCCCGGCGTGGGCTTTGTGCAGCTCATTGACGGCGCCAAGTTCCCAGGCCCTATCAGCCCGTCGGACAAACCGAGTGTCAAGCTGGAGCGCACGCTGGCCAACAGCGCGGCACTCGTCGGACGCGACATGACGGTCGGCGCGGGGCTGGCGGAATTGCTTGCCGAAGCCGCCGAGAGCATCGACAACGTGCAGCTCGAGGTTGTCGAGCGTCGCGAAGTCGTGTCGCGCTTTGGCAAGGGTGCGCACACGCCTGAGCTAGAAGAGCTTGGGGTCCAGGAGGTTCGTAGCTTGTACCGCATCATCCGCGAGTGCACGCAGCAAATGGGGCCTGACATGTTTGAGAAGGCGGGAATTCCAAAGGAAGCTTTTCTGGAGTTAGAGGGCCCGCTCGTGGACGAGGTGACGACGGAGGGCGTCGAGTGGATTTGGTACGTCGTTGTGGCGAAGAGAGTGAGCTGATTTTCTGGACATGGCAAAGACGTTGGTAGGTAGTGGTTCTAATTCAACTGGTTTTATTTTCACTTTTTTCAATCCGCACAGCTTATACATTCAATCATTGAAGATTATGCACGTGTAGATGACTTTGTTGGTTCAGCTCTAACGGAAGATGACTTAGAAAAAGTACGGGCGTCTATCGAGGTTTTCTTCCACCAAGATTCAGAGGAAAGGAACCTTCGCCGCTCCGGACGCACTTCTAAGCCCATTTCTCGACTCGACCGGGATGAGCGATATAAAAAGGGAGGCAGTTGGCAGAATCGGTACCACGAGAGCAACAAAGACAATCCTGATAGCTCAACTGCTGCCGTCGTCCTCAATCCTTCACGTACCACGACATCCTATCCATCACTCGACTACGTGCATTCGTATGTCGCCGCTATCGAGAGGACAAGGTGAAAGGAGTTAATGAAGTTTGTTCTCTCCTATGAAGCCGGGGCAGGCTATCTATATACTTGTGTAGGCTATGGACACGTAGCTCCGAGATGGCGATATCAGTGGCGAAGATCACGCTAGTGGTGGCTAAGAGATAGGTCCGCTGTAGATCACAATATCCCTCCAACAGCCGCTGTTGCCTCTTCTGGCGTACCAGCATCTTTACCTCTTGATCATCTCCCACGCCATCCGCGTCAGGCAAAGCAGGGACCCTACGCAGATAGATGGCTTCAGGCCTTTGCGGATGAGATGGTTGCCCAGAATCGCATGCACTCCTGGGACGTCGTTGACATGGCCAACGACAAGTCTATCAATGTTATCCCGTACCAGTGGACGCTTGCCATCAGAGAGGGCCAATGTGGAAACCCCATTCGTGCGAAGCAGCGCATTGTCGCTTGCGACGACTTTGAGCGCGTTGAGTTCTTTGATGTCTCTTTGCCAGTTGTTAGGCACCGATCTTTTATGTTGTTTCTGGTGATTACCATTCAGCGTGGCTGGATCTGTTGGCAGACAGACGTCCCGGTGGTGTTTCTGAATGGTATACTCCCTCCGGACCGGCGTGTTTATGTGTGAATGCCGTCTGGTTGTGAGGTCCCAGGGAAGATCTGTCTACTTAGACGAGCCTTGTACAGCCTACGGGAGTCAGCCAAGCTTTGGTATGCTTGTTTTGTTGACG
The DNA here is from genome assembly GCA_020351975.1 of Phyllosticta ampelicida. NCBI lineage: Eukaryota > Fungi > Ascomycota > Dothideomycetes > Botryosphaeriales > Phyllostictaceae > Phyllosticta > Phyllosticta ampelicida. The sequence goes on along the minus strand of JAIFKG010001300.1, from coordinate 8,436 downwards.
AGATTGTCAATCATGGAATCACGCAGTTGTCTGCTCAATCCTGCATCTTCGTCAACCACGACAAAGCATGTTTTATTGTTGATACGTCGAGGACGTTGCCATCTCCGCCCCTCCAAAGACCGTCATCGACTGAGTTGTGGGTATCTTGGCCGTCTTCAAGGTCAAGGAGCTTGGTGCTTTGCACTACATGCTTGGCCTACTATTCTTTATCAATGCTGCGGTGGAGGATCAGTGAACGAGAATTGGAAGCAGAAAAAGCGGGTAAATAACGAAAGAATAGTCTCGGGGAGGCTGGCAGAACGCATGCCGCGTCCGAAGACTCGATCTGCTTGATTATGCGGGCATCTTGCGCACGAGTAACTCATGAAAATACTGATAGGCGAAAGGAATTCGGCAGCTCCACGCCCGCAAAGCAGTGTCAGGGAAGCGCAGCGGGTAAACGCCCGTAGGAAGGTGTTGGAGCCTGCCGTCACTCCTGTCGTCATTCACTTGTCGAGTCTGTCTCCACTCCTTTGCCACTTTCCTTGTTGTCAGTAGAGCGTCATTCTAGATGTCACTTCACACGTCAGAGGACGCCAGTAGCCACGTATATAGTCGACTGCTGAGCTCGTCGTTGAGCTCGTCAGTCTGAATACAAGATTCATCAATCCCTCTGCTCAACAGAAGGCAAAAAGCCAGCCGAGTTATCAAATCTAAAATGATTGAGTCAATTTGCAGAGGCGATCATTGTCGAGCTGATTGAAAGTGAGTAGTGTCTGCGCAGTGACGGGCAAGTGCCACACAAAACCCAAAGGCCAGCCAATTGAGTGGACGGACTTGCTCTGCGCTTGTTGCAGAACAAATACGATTGCCATATTGTGCCCCGCCTTCAGATCGGGGATACTCGGGGACAGCTAGAAAATGATGGAAGCGCACTCCACATGGGCGAGATAGGAGCATTGCTTTTCGATTCGGCATTATGCAGGCGGAGCGTTCAAGTCTGGGGTTGCACCTAGACTCTGTGTAACTGTTGCCGGACGATCCTGAAATTAAGTCGAATAACGGTCATGTTATTTGATGCGAGAGTGCTTCCTTTCTATGCCGACTTTGGTGGTTCTCATGTTCACTCCGTGCAGCAACCTCCACACCTCCGGTTGTAGTGGTAGGAAAAGAGATGGATGAAGAGTGATATATGGACAAGCGACGGAGACGGTCCTTTGACGAAATAGAGAAATAGAGAGACGAGGATACATGCGATACTTGAAGGTTTCTACATTTAATCAAGAGAGATTGTCCAAGACTGATTCAGATTCAGGGTTCGCCCTTTTTCTGAATTCCTGGCTACTCATCAGCTAACGCCTCGACGTCGTCACCATCAGTCCGATACCAGCCCAGCGCGCGGAGCATGGGTATATCGTCAAAGCGATACAAATACACCGCACCGTCGTCCTCTCGCTCTTCCTCTCCCCCATTGCTGTCAGTCCCATGCCTCCACTCGCACCAGGCTGGTACAGCGAACGTATCCCCCGCGGTCCAGGCCAGACGCTCGCCGTCGACGTCCGTCCACCCGGATCCGCGGACGACATGCCACACGGCGCTGCTCGTCTCGCGCCTGCGCGGACTGTTAGAGCCGGCAGCGAGACGCGCGGCCATGGCACCCAGGACTGTGGATATTTCGCCACCATGGAGTCCTGGTTTCTGGTAGCGCCGCTCAACATAGGCCTTCCCCTTCCCCTCACCATGCACACCTCGAGCCGCGCGATCCAACTCCCCTTTCATACGCTCCCACGGCACGACCCAGGCGCAGTCGTCCCTGCGGGCTTCGGCGGCTGGGTATCGCGGGGCGGCGTAGTGCTCGACAAAGTGCACGGGGACGTGCTGAAAGCTGGGCAGGTCGAGGCCGTCAAGCCAAACGACGGGCGAGGCGCCGCGGTTGCCGTGGTCGTGCCAGGTCCAGCGCGGGGTGACGAGGAGATCGTGGCGGTGCATGGGAATGCGGCGGCCCTGGATGGCGGTGAAAGCGGTTTGAGGGTGTTGCTGGTCACTCTCTAGGTCTTTCTTCTCGTCTTCGTCTTCGTCTTGGTGTAAGGAGGGAAACGAGGGGGAGGAGGATGATGATGATGGCGCTTCAACAACAAATCGCGTGGCAACGGCAACATGACGATGCGCCGGCGCCACCTCGCCCGGGTTGACCAGCTGCAGCCCGGCGTACAGCGTTTCGGTCGTATATGGCGGTGTGCCGCGCCCCGGGTTGACAAACATGAGCACGCGGCGTTCCGCCTTTTCCTCGGGCACTACCTGGCCAGCTTTGAGCAGTTGCGGCCGCACGTCGACATAGCGCCAGACGTGGGGGACGGTTTTGGGCGCGGGAAGGCGCGGGTTCAGGGCGGTCATTTGCTCCCAGAGAGGGGCCGTGTTGGTAGAGGGGAGGGAGGTGATAAGGGCATTATACGCGGAGTCGCCATTGTCAGATGAGGCTGTGATTTGAGAATTGGTGGTAAAGGATGATTTATTAGGTTTGGTGCCATTGACGTCATTGGTCGTTACAGTATTTCTGCTGTGCGGCAGGTCTACCACGGGCAGAGCTGCTGTAGATGCCATGGTGTGTGGGTTTTCTCTTCCAAGTTGATCCAGGCCAGGGTGTCGATGAGAGAAAAGTTCCGTTGTGGTGAAGAGTGGAAAGCGCTGCATGAGTCGTTGGCATGTAGTCAGGAACACGCCGGCGGTAAACAAGCGCCTTTTGAATGGAACGGCGTGCGCGGGGAACGCGGGGTGTAACGGCACGCGGGCGGGGAGAGAACGGGGCAGGATGTGGGTAGATCGGATAGATGGCCGGAGGCTGGGTCTGAGTAAGCTGAGCAAGGGTGACATGCAAAAGATACGTTGTACGAGAGCAGCATGGGACGAACGAGGTGTGGAAATCGACTATTCGCGTTGTTGCCTAATAGCATTGAGTACTGTCATTGCAAAAATAAGCTCGAAAAAAGCCCAAGTTGAGGTGACTTGTCAATTCATTTGGAAGCTGCTACATTGATTGCCACCCCGTGATCATCCATTTGACGGAACTCGAAGAATACAAGACGGAGAAGAGGCTTACCTGATTGAAAAACAACCAAGAACAGGCAACATCAGCATTGCAAGACGCTCACTGAAAGAACAAGCTCAGCAACTCAGAATCAACGTCAGCTAGAAAGTCACCCAGCCCAGCCGAAGTCCCACCAACACTGCCTTCATGGACGAATCCGTTACTCGAAGGAGCAGCTCTTGAGCCCCACCGGGCTCCCATCATCAGCGCTCCCGTGGTGACGTCGACGGCATCTACAACGGGGCCGCTATTGTGCACGTCCCTGTCTCTTGATGCGATGAAACTATTGAGAGCGGTACCCAGCGCCCGCAAGTGCTGCGCGCAGCGATCTATGGTCTTGTTGCGGCGATCGAGCAGCACCAAGGCTTCGATTGCCGTGTCGAAGAAGGCCCGCATCTCCGAGGACGAAGGCGAAGAAGGCATGCCGTTGTCGCCGGCGAAGCCGTCGTGATAGTCGAGGCGGATGACGAGCGCCGCACACAAGACGAGCGCCGCGTTGAAGGTGTAGTACAGCGTGAACCACCAGGCTCCGAGCAGACACTTATGCTGACCGCTCATTTTGACCGTGTTGCTCACAATGGCAATGATTTCAATGGCCGAGGAAATACACGTGGTAAGATTGTTAGTGCCGACTTGGCGTACGAGGGCATGTTGCGAGTGCAGGTCCTCCGAGTGGCCGACGGCATCGAGCAAGTCGACAACAATGGGACGGTTGATCAGGATGCGCAGGTTGAGGTAGCGCAGGGCCAGAATGGTGCGGGCGCGGTTCAAGACTGCCTCGGAGTCGCTGGGATTGAGATTTTCAGCGCTGTTGCGAAGGGAGAGGCCCAAGGGGAGGGACGTTTTCCATTCCTGCAGCTGTTTCTCAAGGCCGTAGATGCGCGTCATGAGGTCGAGGGTGTGAGCCGAAGAGTCGCTGCAGCCAAGGTTGCCACCGTAGCACGTCTTGACGGTGGTGTACATGATGTTGTATAGAGTGCTGCAAAGGTCAGTTGTTGAGGGGCACGCAGAAACACGACTCACATTGTAGCGTTGAAAAACGACACGCTCATGTCCTTGACCATGCTAGTTTCGGTCAGCGTCGGATCCACCATTCTCTCCAGCACTGGCATGTCAAGGCGCACGTAGTCGTCGGGTACGGAAGCGGGACGGCCGAAAGTCATACTCATGGTCCTGTCGACGGCGACGATGCCAAACCAGGTGCGCTTGCGAAACTCGCGCTCCGTCGGACTGAGGTGGAGCGAAGCTTCTTTGGAATGCAGCCCGAGCTGATACGCGCCCTTGACTGCAAGCCCGTGGACGATGAAGGTCTGCAGCGACTTTTGAGTGCCCTGCAAATACTGGCTCATGAGGAGCAGGAGCTGGACCGTCTCCAAACTGGAGCACCGCATCATCTGGTCTCTGCTGAGATGCAGGGCGCGGCGGTAGTAGACGTCAGACTCGCGTTGGCGGTCGATTGCGGAAAGGTCTGCTCGCGTCGAGGCGCTGACCGCAAAGGCGAAGACCATGTTCAGCAGGGCAAGCCAGCTCTTTTGCACGGCTTTGTTTTGGTGTCTCCATTCTTGGTAGCGCGAACGAAAGGTACGTTCGTGGACAAAGGGAAAGATGAGGCCCGTGTTGGAGAAGAAGTCATCAATGAGCCGCGCCTCGTCCGCCTCGGGAGACATGGTTGCAAAGTCATGCTGGTCGGACGATGGAGACGGAGGGCGCGATGACCTGAGGAGGCTGCCTCCAACCGGACCATGAGCAGTCGCACCTGGGATGGCAACTCTTGATATCCGAGCCAGGGCAGGGCGCAGATGGCGACTGAAGGCAATGTTGGACGAGGGCCCGAGGTAGGCGAAGTCTTCTTCTTCAGCGAAATGCAGAGCTCCTATAGCGTCCGTGAATCCTTCCTCGTCGTCGGCGGTCGGATGCAGGGACAAGACTGGCGAGGCATCAGGACTTTGGTCGGCTTGCTGGTCGCCAATGACGGCAGGGTAGCTGGGCTGCTGGTGGAGGCGGCCAACCGGACGCTTTCCAGACTCAAAGCCATCCAGACGCTCCTCGACGCGGGCAACCCGTGACTCGAGCGAGCTGAGGTATTCTTTGCCGACAATGACGTTGGCCGATGACGACGATTGGACGTAGTTGCAGTCAAACCCGAGGGCCACGCAGGCCGAGCAGCGAGGCCGAGCTCCGTCGCACTGTCTACCAATCAAGAACTGAGCATCCCAAAGGCGAAGAGACTGAGTATACCTTGGACTTGCGGGTGCGGCAGGTCGAGCAGGCCAGGGCTATCCGGCGTCTCTTGTTGGAGCCGGCGTCCGGAGCGGAGGGGCTGGGGTGGGCCATGGGAGAGGAGATGTCATTGTATTCTGCGAGTAACCGGGGATGGATAGGGCAACAACTGTAATCGTATACGTATACAGAGTAAAAGAGAGTTGGTGCCGTGTATGTGGTTGATCTCGGTCCCGGCGCAACCCCGCATCCGCTATCTCCGCATCCCCGACCATGACCTCGTCCGCTCGTCTCGTCTGGTCTCGTCTCGTCTCGTCTCGTCTTGACCCGTCATCCACTGCCGCTTCCACTCCCGATCCATCATCTCCTCCTCTCCACTCAGGCTCCGCAACTCCACCAGACGCGCGCTCCTCTGCAGCCTCGGCCCCAAATCTATGGCCGACCGAGTTGCTGCCGCCGCCTCTCAGGGCGCGTTTCCGCCATGTCTTTCAACACCATGCCCTCCTCGATCCACCATCCACTATGAAGCTCCCCTGGCAACGTCTGATCCGCTTCGAGGCCACCGACGGCCGTGTCCTCTACGGCGAGCCCATCCTCCCCTCGCCTGACTTTGACCTGGGCGACACGACTGCCAACACGAAGCTGCAGGCGAAGGTGCTCGTCGGCGACGACATTTACGACACAACGGGCGCCACGAAGCTGGGCGACGAGGTCGCGACGGTTCAGACGCTCCTGGGTCCATTGGCGCAGAAGGATGTGCCAATCCTGCGCTGCGTCGGCCTCAACTACGGCTCCCACAGTACGTCTCCATCACCTTCACTTGTACATGCCTAAGGCCTCACAGTTCGCGAGACTGGCCGCACGCCGCCGCCGCATCCCTCAATCTTCTTCAAGCCCAACACTTGCATCCACGACCACGGCGCCCCGATTCCCATCCCCAAGCTCTGCCAGGACGACCAGGCTGACTACGAGGGCGAGCTGGTTATCGTAATTGGCCGCGACGCCAAAGACGTCCCGCTCGAGTCGGCCCTCGACTACGTGGCGGGCTACACGGCGGGCAACGATGTCTCGTCGCGCAAGCTGCAGCGCGACCCGCATTTTGCGGGGCCCGTGCCGCAATGGGGTTTCAGCAAGGGGTTTGACAAGTACGCGCCGCTGGGACCAGCCATCACGTCAACGGCGCTGATACCCGACCCGACTGCCATGCACCTCGACACCATGGTCGATGGCGAGAGCCGGCAGAGCGCGGGCATCGACGACCTCGTCTTCGGCGTGGCGTTCCTCGTCAGCTATCTGAGCCAGGGCACCACGCTGCAAAAGGGGAGCGTCATCATGACGGGCACGCCCGGCGGCGTCGGCATCAGCGGGAAGAGCGCGCCCAGGTATTTAGTCCCTGGATCGAAGGTCGAAGTCAGAATTTCGGGCGTGGGCACCTTGAAGAACACGATTGAGTTTGAGTAGTGCATAAGAAGGTAGACTGTACATGTCGCATATTGCATCTGTTCGACCGTCTCGACCCAAACTGTGACCGGATCGGAAACTTTCCCGTTGCATCATTGTGTGAATTCCAAGCCACAGCTATCTACTGTGCACCATCCAGCTCTAAAGAAGAATATAGACGCCTTTGCAACTAGCGAGCACGCGGAACAGGTATCTTGCATTCACATCCCTCTCAACTGTTTACACAGACGCTGACCGATGAGACACAGGTCAGCTTGCCCAGGCTGCCCGGGAGACTAACGATCGCCCTGCCAGTACCTTCCACGACGTAGCAGCAGCACCACTTGCTTCGTCGGCCTGCCGTAAAGAGCACGGTTGTGGTCGGAAATGAAGCGTTCTTTGCTATGCAAGCATTGTGCTTCTCTCGATCTAGCCGTCTCGAACCGACCGCGCAGAGATGGTGTGGATGGATTTTCTTGGGTAGTCACTAACAGAGAGACCGAATCTTGTCGTTTGTGTCATCCACCCGCGTCCAATGCTGTTGTTTTGCCGGGCCCTCGACGTCGCGGCATTTGTTGGGATTGGCCATCTCATTGCTAAGTGGTCCCAACGAGTCTACCGTTATTCGCTCAGTTTCTTCTTTGTCTTCGCCTTCGCCTTCGCCTTCGCCTTCCTCCTTGTGGCAAGCCTGAGCGCAGAGTGGAAAGAGCTGGGGAGTCTTCAAGTCTGGCTCGAGACAGAGCTTTCCTGCGCACTCCCAATTAAAATGCCACAGGCTGCCGCGCTGGCTGTGTCCGTTGACGGTGGCTGGATTCCCTCCAATCCACCTCCGGTATCATTAGCAACAAGCTAACCCTTGGCTCTCCGCTCCCTCCGACAAAACTCATCAGGCTTCGAGCACGCACGCGTCTTTCATTCTTGCTGCTTTGAGCTAGAGCGTAAGGGGCGAAAGCTCTAGTGTTGTGCTGGAGGCATTGCCTCTGGCACGAAATGACGAACCGGCAAGAACTCGAAATTTTCTGTCGCATCGCTCAATCTAACCAATGGATCAGAAGCTGACTCGATCCATACGGGGTATGACAATAATGAAAACGATGAAGAGACTCACGAGTACAAGCCAGCGCTGGCAAGCCAGGGAGACCGGATGGATGTCTTTGAGACCCAAGAACCGAATACGGACCGCTTCATCAACGACGTTGATCCTAAAGAGATGGAGTTTGACTTTGGAGACGATCATTCTGACGATTACGACGAGAAGACATCTCCGGATCGGGTCCGGACCAGCGACCTCTTCTTATCGATTGCTTCTTGCTTGCTCTATCCCTCATCTTCTCTTGAGACTAGACTTAGATAGGTTAGAGTGCTTGGCTGGCGCACTGGATATCTTCGACTCTAGTCCGCGTTCCCCTTTCCTCTTTACCAATTAATCGTCAGTAGTCCGCACCAACTATTCTGCGTGGCGCCATGACAGGAAGCCTCTCCTACTTTTCCTTTTTTCCTTTATCATTCAAAGATTCCTTCCTGTACATACCGCCATACCTAGTTATAACATCTTCTGGGCTCTGCGCCTTACAGTCAGGCGCTTAAGTCGCCGGTTCTGATACTCAATAAGACAAATTCTGATCGCCTGCTTCAAACCGTACCACCCATATGCTCCAGTTCATACCACAGAAAATCGAGAAGCCAGTCCAGCTCACATACGACTGAAGATC
>JAIFKG010001299.1:0-25757 GCA_020351975.1 Phyllosticta ampelicida | reverse complement strand
GCGGCAACATCCGCATCAACAAGCCAAAATTGCCGTTCTACTCTGAGCAATACACCTGCAGTAAACCTGTCCTGTTTGGCGGTCAAATAAGAATAGTGAACGAATGCGTTATCCAATGCCTCCCTCTGGATGAGGTTGGTACTATGTGTCCGGAAGATTCAGGTGAGTAGGGCCAGACGCTTTCGACGTGTCGCTGACTATCCTTTCAGACGGATGCTTTGGCCTCACGCCTTATGGATAGTCGAAAACATGGGAGAGGGGCTTCCTTTTCATACTTTTAGTTTTGGTTGCATGAATGATGTATGGGTACGCAAAGGCTCTGGCCGAATCGATTGGTGTGAAGCGATCACGTGGAAGTTTTATTGAGTGGTTGGTACATCGAACTCGACAGCAAGCGAATGTCGGTTCAGACAGGTCTCCAGAAGTTCATGTCGTGGTTCCACTCTGGTGACACGCGTGTGAAAGGGCGGGCTTGTGAACTGTAGCTGCTGCTGATGCTGCCGGTAAAACATAATGGGTATTTGCAACAGTCGGGATGTGTGAGCTCGTGACTCGACGGCGGCAGGGTCGTTGTGCTGCTCTAATAATGCAAGCTCGCGAAGATGCGCCCATCTTGGGAGACTGCTGTGGACGACGTCATATCAGCCGGCCTCCGGAACGAAAGCGGCGGTGCCAATCAGGAACTGTTCATTACCAAGGCTATGAAGACCATGACAATGAAGATAAGTAAGTTTGAACCACATCTCCTTCAGCACTCCTCCTACTTATAGGTACAACTGAATACGCTAAACAAATATCAATAATACGCAACCCGCAGGTACCCAACGAGACAAAGAAGGGGTATCTCGGCCACCACAATGATGGGCGCAAACTTGCATGCATCCAACATAAAAGCTCATCCACTGGTAGTTAAAAAGAAGATCCGCTTGCACATCGCGCAGGTGATAGCTGATTGACTAGATATAAACGTTCATCGCGTGAAATCCGGGTTGAACGACGGCTCGCGCCAGATGGTGTCGCGGCGCTTGATACCGCCCTTCCCCCTAGCCTTGTCGCGGGAGCGCGAGACGCCGCGCTTCTTGCGTGATCGAGAGATTTGGCGGCGTTGGAAGGCGCGTTGGAACCGGCGAAGGATCATGCCGCGCCTGCAGGAGCCGGTCAGCCAAACTCTTTTCCCCTCCAAAGGACGGGTAGGGTGTTTTTGATTCCCGATCTGTGATTCTCTCAAAGTTACGTGCGTTGTGGGAAGCACTTACATCAGTCCGCAAATGGTAACTACCATGACAGGAATGGCAATGTACCAAAAGAAGCGATCGCTGTTTGTAATGGCCCAAAAATGCTCAAAATTTTGACCAAAATATCCAGTCAAAAACGTCAGAGGCAAAAAGAAGATGGTTACGGCCGTCAATTGTTTCATGCTTTCATTTTGGTAGGTGCTCATGATGTTGAAAATGAGCGATATCATGTCCTCGGCGGACTTGCACATGGCATCGACTGATTGAGTGATCATGATGCAGTGGTCTTCCGTATCTCCGAGGTACGTGTGCGTGAGGGGACTGATGGTGACGTTTGAGGCAGAGAGGCGTGACGGTCTGCTCTCGATGCCATGGCGAGCTGATGTTAATGTTAGTTGGAGGTATGGGGGTTGAGGGCGGTGGTAGACATACCAGCGGGCTCGAGCTTGTGGTCCCGTAGCGCGTTGATCAAACCGATGATGGGCTGGATGCGATGCTTCAGAACGGAGAGCTCCGTCGTCATTATATAGAGCGCCTTGGAATGTCCAACACTTGGTTCGGTCAAAACGTCGAGCTCGAGGTCGCTGATGACGTCTTCGTAGGCCGCGGTGACGGGGATGGCAAGATCAATAATGGCGTCAATCAGCGCCTGCACCATCATACTGGCATCTGCGCTGCGCCTGAGGATAGTATCGGGAGTCTCGAGGCGAGTGAGAATGGGCTTTTCGACGTCTTCAGCTGAATGCTCGAAGAAGCAGATTACGGTGTTTTCACTCGTGAGAAACATCGAAACTTGTTCGACACTGACGGCTAGATCTTTTCGAGAAAGCGCCGAGTGTCTCTCCATGTACTCGGTTCTTTCAACATTAGGCCCGCCGCGGTAGCGTTGAAGTGTCCTAAACTGCTTGGGCTTGGATTTGGCCAACGAGGCGGGAGGGAGACTGGAATCCATGCGCTCCAGCTTAACGCGAGAGTCCCGCTTGTCGGAACCATTGCCATTTGCAATCTGCCTCTTCATCTTTTGATGTCGCCGCTTCACAAGATGTTCAAACCATTTTCTGTCTTGCTTGTTTTGGAAATTATCATCATCTGATTCGGAGGAGCTAGATGAACTGCTGTCGGAATGGCTGCGGAGTTGCACAAGTTTCTGTAGAGTCAACAGGACTTCGCGATGTCAGCATCACTCCAGCGCCAGAGCAGCAACCAACATGATTGGCCCACGTCTGAGGTATGGATTCAGAGCGGAAGCTTATCTTGACATGACACCACGAGACGTAGACCAAACATTTGCTAACTGAAAAAAAAAAAAAAGAAAACAGCCCAGACACGATCAGAGCGCCAAACACATGACAATGAAACAGCTGATCATTCTTTTCCGAACAAAGCAAGATCTAGACTTACAAAAAGCATGGTCAGAATACCAGTCGGCCTTTGTTCTTCCCCTGGTATTCATCAAATCCTCAACTGCAAGGCGATGCAGGCCATAATGAGTGCTCAAAAGCTTGATGACATCCCAGCTCAGGCCGTCGACGTTGATCCATCTGCAGGTCACCCAGTCCTGTTTGGGTACGTCGAGAAAGGCGCCGAGGGAGTCATTCTCCAGCTTGTGCTGCACCATGGTTTCGTCGGAAAAATCAACGACAGTAATGGAAACATCAGCCCGCAGATTCTGGTGGCGGACATCTGTATCGGCGGCCGTGTAGTCGACACCAGGCTCAGCTCCCGGTTCCGACTCCCATACCGGGCGCGTGGGGGAATGGTAGTGCGTGACAGTATTGGTACGCGTGGGACGTTTGAACAAAGTATCGACTGAGCGCCTGTTGCGATCTGTACCTGTCGAGATGCTGGACGCTGCGCTTCCCCTGCGAGCCTTGCCACGACCTATGGGGGACCTGGAAGGCGATGCATGCTGAGCTTCGACGTCGTACGGGTTAGACGGGCGGCCGGGGTCGCCAAAATCGCGCACCGTGGGGTCGGCCATTGTAGCAGGTGAGAAATGCAAGACCAAAAGCTAGATTGGTCGGACGGCGGTATTTGTTCAGATGGTGATATGTGAGGCCAGACACAGTGTCGCGGGTAGAAATGCGGAGAACAGCGTCGGTCGTGCCGCAGCCAACTCGAAGATCCTCAAGGACGAATTGGCATGTCGCTGTTGGGTACGAAACACATGACAGATATGGTAGCAATCGTCACGAAGAAAAAATTGAGGAGGAAGAGAGAGAGAAGAGCGTGTGGGTCGGCGCGATACAAGTAATCTAGCAGCGCCAAAAAAAAAAAAAAAAATTAAGGGGTAGCATCAGAAGGGCGGGGACATTGTCTCTACTCGTTCGTACCGTGGGCACAGTCGCCAGTGCCAGTGCCAGTGCCGGTGCCAGTGCCAGTGCCAGTACCAGTATCACTGCCAGTCGCCACAACAGACAGCTGTCAGGGTCAGCGCACGTTGAGTCGGACTACCGCCGTTGGCGAGAAGCGCTGTGCGCTGTAACAGCTGAAAGGACACAAGGCCAAAAGGAGTGAATGGAAGGAAGTGAGCCTACCAGAATCGGCTGGCCAAGGCGGGTCCTTATTAATCTCGCCAAGCCGCGTTGCATGAATTGGCAACTATCGACTTCGGGCGGCTGCCAGTACAAGCCTCCTCCTCACCAACCGCCCTCCCCCTCATCCATCCTACTCCAACATCACACGACTACTTCAGCCAACACCGCTGCATCTCCTACCGTACGCTCCGCTCCGTTGCTCTCGCCGCCCGCTGCTTCGACTCCTGCTCTCGTCCGCCCCGTCCTCCCTGGACGCTCGAGTCGATCGTCCGCAGAAGACCAAGGCATTCGCCACGGCTCGTGCGCCTTCCCGTCGCGGCCCCCCTCAGGAGAGCAATCACCATCAGCAGAGCGCGCTGAGCATCAAGCCGACGTCCTCAGAGGCCCTCTCCATCCTCACCCGAGCATTCCGCCCGCTTCGCATGTCGCCTTCGACCTCCTCCTGATCGCCCGCTTGGACCCGACGCCTCGACTGTGGCGCCGTAGACTCGACACCTCAAACACGATTGGAACGACTCACGCGCTGTGTTTGCTTGGATCCGACACCTTTGTTCACCTGCATTGCTGGCGTTAGTGGGTGGGTGGCCTTACTGCTCTTTCCATCGCCTTCCGGTACTGACTGTTGAAGCAGCTCTTTCACCCCGGTTTTTGCACCGGCCTTTCGTGGCTTACCCTCCACCACACGCCTCCACCGACCGCTCGGCATTTCCATCCACCCTCCATTATGCGTGAGGTCAACTTCAGCATCCCAAACTCGAACAAGGCCTCGGTGGGCATTACCACTGCCTTGTATGACCGACGGGCCTTGGATTGCACCTCCACCCTCCCGCTCATCAACTCTCTCAACCACCTGGCCTACTTGACAACCTCTTCTGCCCGGATCCGCGACATCCTTACCGTCGATGGCGGGGTCGAGAGGCTAGTGTGTATTTTGAAGGAGGGGAGGAGCAAAGACATGATGGACATCTGGAAATGGAATCTTGCCTTCCAATGTGTCGTTAACATCGGCATCCGAGGCTCCGAGGCTGTCAGAACACGAGTTGTCGAAGCGGACATGGTTCCGGTCATCGCTACGGTTCTGGAAAACTACGTTCGTGTCATCGACAAGTGTCGAGAGAGAGCAGAGGCCGAATACAAACGGAGCAACCCTCGATTTGGGTTGTCTGGGAGGCAGTATGGAAGGGCAGGTGATCCCCTGGGCCCAGGACTCAGGTCAGACAGATCCAGACGGCATGCCCCTCCTCCTATCGAAATCCCACAAACCCTTCCTTTCCCTCAACCGCGGATGGAGATGCAGATCATCGAACCTACGCCCGCCGCAGCCTTCTCCCTGAGCTCGCCGCCAGAACGAACCAACTTTGCCCGTCCGCCCCCTCACCACCATCACCGCAGCGAATCGCGAAACCATGGAATACCCCCTCGGTCTAGTGCTCGGCAGCAAACTTCGCAACCTCTCCCCCCGTCTGGCTCTTCGATTGACACACAAGACAACTTTGCCATCCGACCTGTAAGAGACGCCGACCGTCTTCCCTCGATGCTACCGGCCTTGCAACGCGAAATGACCTCACAACCCGAATCCCCCACCACACCCAATGCTGTCGTCCACGTCCAAGCTGAGTCGTCACGTACCCAGGCCATAGCCTCGAGGGCCCGGAGAAGGCCGTCCATTCGCCATCAATTGTCCACCTCTGGTGACTCTGACAACGATGCCCAGGCTGAAGAAATCGCCTCCGATGAGAATGCCGCTGCTGAATCTGCGAGCGAACCAATCGTCGGTATCCAGAACGAGATCAACATGCAAGACATTGTCGACAACGAGGAAATGCTCAACGCCGGTGCGACTCCAGTCGGACTCACAGCGCCTCCTTCTGAGGGCACTGAAGCGGAGACTTTCAACATCACTCATCGATCGGCCATTGATGGCAGCATTATTAACCCAGTAGCGACACCTGCGGCAGGTCCCTTGGGCTTCTCCCCCGTCCAGCCTGCTATAAACGTAGCCAACGTTACCCCCCCCACCGGAATCCAGGTCCCGTGGTACTCCCGCTCTGCCCAAGATCGCAATGCTACCGCCGGCGTGCTTGCTGCCATGCCAAGGGATGAGGATGTCTTGATGTCGCTGCAGCTCCTCGCATACGTTTCCAAGTACTGCAACTTGAGGTCTTATTTCCAAAGGTCGCACCTTGTTCCCAGGCTCAAGATTGGTAAAGAATTGGATCTTTTGGATGCCGAGCCGGGCAAGGCCGTGGCAACAGGAGAGGAAGACGAGTGTGAGGAAGAATACCTGCTTCCGGATGACTTCAACATCTTTCCCTTGGTCGAGAAATTTACGGTCCGGCATCACTCTCAAGACATGCAGTACTGGGCCGGAGTGGTGATGAGAAACCTCTGCCGCAAGGACGACTCGCGTGGTGGGATACGGCAGTGTGCCTACTACCAATGCGGCAAGTGGGAGGAGTACACGAGGCAGTTCGCCAAATGCCGCCGGTGCCGCCGCACGAAGTACTGCAGCAAGGAGTGCCAGAAGAGTGCATGGGTGTACCACAGGCATTGGTGCGTTGCTGCGCAGCAATAAGGTCGAAAGTTTTCTTTACAGTCTCAGTCACATACCCATTTATCTAGCATATGGCAAGGCGCAGGGGACCTCTCAGTTTGTTGCATCAAAGACCTAATGACATGGCCGACGACTCGTTGCGTTTTTGCACCACAGTTGGGGAATTTTTCAAGTTCTGGGAGTTTGGCGGGTCTGCGGTTTTTTTCACATTGGACGGTCTTGACGCTTAAAAATTGAGTTTGTCTTATTCTTCCTTTGAAAGCAAGACAGGCGGCTGCGAATTCGCTGGACCAACCGCGCCTGTGCTTGTCTGTAGTCAGCGTAGGCGAGAAGGCACATAATTGATTAGCTTGGATGATACCCAGTGAAGCAACAGCGATGGTGGAGTGGTGTGCAGGCAGACCAATCTCCACGAGGCTGACCGTTGATTGCAGGCCCGCTGCTCCAACGCACGGCAGCGCATGCGGCGGGCCTGGCCGTTGGGAGGCCGCAGCGATGAGGGAGAAGGGGGGATGCAGGCCGGGTTTTGGGTTTCTGCAGGCTGGATTCTGGGTCGCATATCGGTATCCGATCCAGCCATGGCTCGGCAGCCCGGCAAGGCCTCCACAGATCAAATGAAGAGCGCTACTCTTAGCAGTCGACTACGGTGCAGTAGGCAGTGAGAGAGCCGGAGCATCTCGACAGTGCCATGCAAGGTAAAGTAAAGCCAAGCGTCAATGTCAGTGTACGAGATGGAGGAGACTGAGGGGACTCCCTGCCCTAGCATCCGGCCCCTGGCACCGACGGCGACTGGAGTCGTCGACAAGGGAAACCCAAGCTGTAAGCCGCCTTCAGCCCTTGCTCCCCATTCCTGTCCTGCACTGCGCCTCAATCTGTCCGCGACGTCACTTGCAACCTCGAGTGGCCTCTTCTCCCGCCTCTTCACTCTGTCCAAGACTCTCTCTCATTGACACGCGAGGCCCCGACTAACGAGTTGCTCCCCGATCCGTAGCTCGGCAAACCGACGTCATTCGCTTCGCCAACCCCACGTCCTTCTAGCCGTGCGTGCAAGCTCTCTATGAATCCGTTGCCGGTTCCCTAAGGTCCACCACCGACATGGCCGGCAGCCCTGCTCCAGGCTCTCGGGGTCGACCTGGCTTCCAAGGGGAATCTGCTCGGATTCCGTCTGAACACGACCAAGAAGCTATCCAAGACAACGCGCTCCAGGATGCGCTACCCGATCACGGCCCAGGAGACAACCCGGATGGAGGCAATACCGCACCGCAACAGGAGTCTGCCTACAATGCGCCCCATAGACAAAGCACCGATCGCCCCGGCATTCAGAGAAACGCCTCTTCGCAACGACCATCCGCCTACAGAGTAAGGTTTTCGGCCGACACTGACAGACAAGACGCACCGCACCACGACACAACCGAGTCGGCATTATCAGATCTCCCGCGAGCAAAGCACACTGAGGACAATGATATGGCCACTCATGCGCGAGGAGGGACCACAAAGTTAGCCGTGGACACGAGAGCTGCCAATCGTGCAACCTCGCCCCCAGGCCCCAGCCCCGATGTTGTGATCTCACCGTCGGCAAGCTTACTCAGAATTGCTCACTCCACGCTTTCACCCGTCTCTCCTGGAACACGGTCTCGAGGCTACTCTTTGCGCAGCTCGCTGTTTCGACGCAACGTGGAGAACTCGCATGCGCCACCAGAAGAATCTCCGGCTCCCGCGGTGATTGAGCTTCAAGAGGCTGCAGACTTTTCTAGGCCTGTCCAGTCGCCCGAGTCGACTGAGTTTAAGAGAAAGTCGCGCGACAGCGCGAGTGTGTTCGTCGAGCCAGTGGCAGAGTCCCCATCGCAGAGCGAATCTTTGGTGACGAAAAAGTCGGAGAAGCTAGGCTCGCTGCGAGGTATTTCTGCGCTTCCACATTATGAATCGTGGATCGCAGCAAGAGGGACGAGGCGCACCATTGTCAAGCGTATCGAAGAACACTTCGAAAGAGCCCGGAAAATTATACTCCGAATTCATGAAATTCCGCCAAGCAAGGATGGCAGACATATTGACCTCGACGCGAGCCGTAAGAAGCCTCTAATAGATGAACGTACTGGAAAGCCGTATGTCTTCAACACGATCCGCTCGAGTCGCTACAATGCGTGGAATTTTTTACCGCGCCAGCTCTTTGCGCAATTTTCTAAACTCGCCAACTTCTACTTTCTTTGTGTTTCTATTTTACAAATGATACCCGGTCTCAGTACTACTGGAACATATACCACCATCGTTCCGCTCCTCTTCTTTGTTAGTATTTCGATTGCGAAAGAAGGATACGATGATTTGAGAAGATATCGGCTTGACAAGGCTGAAAATAATCGCGATGCACTGGTGTTGCATGCTTACCACCCTACTGGAACGGACCAGAATGGAGAAGAGGAAGTCAAGGAAGAGGTAACGTCACGCGCCCTTGGCCCTATTCACTGGGCAACGGCGAAGTGGAAAGATCTCAAAGTTGGCAACGTCGTGAAGCTCAAGCGCAATGACGCGGCACCTGCGGACCTGGTTCTGTTACACTCCACGGGGCCAAATGGCATTGCGTACGTCGAGACCATGGCTTTGGACGGCGAGACGAACTTGAAAAGCAAACAAACGACGCCCTCACTCGCCAAGGCGTGCCACAGTGACGAGGACGTCGCTGCCTGCAAAGCCCACTTTGTAGTCGAGGACCCGAACTTGGACCTGTACAACTTCGAGGGACGAGTCACATACGGGGAAGAAACCGCGCCATTGACAAACACAGAAATTATATATCGCGGCAGCATCCTGCGAAACACGGAAGAAGCTGTCGGCATGGTGATTTACACTGGTGAAGAGTGCAAGATCCGGATGAACGCGAACAAGAATCCGCGCATCAAGGCTCCGTCACTTCAGGCCCTCGTCAACAAAATTGTCGTCACCATCGTTGTTTTCGTTATCGTCCTGGCTATTTTCAACACGGTCGCGTACCAGATCTGGGCTGATTCTACTGAAGACAAGGCATGGTACCTCACAAACGCAGGCGTTGCCTTCTTTCCAATCCTCGCTTCCTTCATCATCATGTTCAACACCATGATCCCATTGTCTCTCTACGTCAGTTTGGAAATTGTCAAGGCCTTCCAAATGTGGCTGCTGAACGATATCGACATGTATCACGAGGAAAGCAACACGCCCTTTGAGCCTCGGACTTCGACCATCAACGAGGAACTCGGCCAAGTTAGCTACATATTCTCGGACAAGACTGGTACGCTCACCGATAACACGATGAAATTTCGCAAGATGAGCGTTGCGGGAACGGCGTGGCTGCACAACAAAGAAATTGAAGAGGAACTAGCCGTGAAGAAGCGTCCTGTCCGTAGGAAGAGCAAGGGCAAGAAGCCGGCGCGGAAGAGCTTGGCTTCGGTCCGCCAGGCCCTCAGCAGGCGCAACTCCGAGGCCCCTGGAGATCGCGAGGGTGACACTGCAGTGGATTCGGCAACTCGTACCAGTGATGTCGGTTGGAGCTCAACAGCACGGCCTTGTAAGGCTCAAGATGAGCTAGTGACCAGCGACATGATCCGCTATGTCCAGAAAAAGCCGTATACGGTTTTCGCGAAGAAGGCACGCATGTTTCTGTTATCCTTGGCTCTTTGCCACACTTGCTTGCCGGAGACACAAGATGATGGATCCATTGACTTTCAAGCCTCGTCACCTGACGAGCTTGCACTAGTCAGAGCTGCGCAAGAGCTCGGATACATGGTCATTGATCGCGACGTCGGCACCATCACGCTCAAAAGTACTCCGAATGGCGACGGAGAGCCCGTTGAGGAGGTCTACGAAGTCCTCGACGTCATAGAATTCTCTTCCAAACGCAAACGAATGTCCATCGTCGTTCGCTTTCCAGACGGTCGTATTTGCATTTTTTGCAAAGGCGCCGACTCGATTGTCATGCAGCGTCTCAAAATGGCCTCTCTCGCCAATCAGAAGGTCGTTGAGATTGAGCGTCGTGCAAACAAACGCAAAAGTATGGAGGCTCAAGCCGCCATCGCCCGCAAGAGTGAGCAGTTAGAGAGAAGAAGCACAAGCAGACCTAGTTTTTCAATTGGCCGTCCGAGCATCGGTGGTCTCGGTCGTCCAAGCATGCAAAACACAAGGTTACAGCCGGTGCGGGATGAACTGAGTGGCTGGCTCGATGAGCGTGAGAGAGATATCGAGGTCAGCTCGGCCGCAGAGAACAGCATCTACTACTCTCCTCGCCCTTCAGCACACTTCGGTCGGCCGTCCATGACGCCTTCAGAGCCACGCAGTTCAGTGCAAATAGAGGAAGAGGAAGATCTTGTCGAAGAAGCGCTCGTCGTGGACGAGTCCGCTGTCATTGAGCGCTGCTTCCAGCACATTAACGACTTTGCGACTGAAGGTCTGCGGACGCTGCTCTACGGATACCGCTTCCTAGATGACGGCGAATATCAAGGTTGGAAGAAGATTTACCTGGATGCCACTACCAGTCTCGTGGATCGTCAAAATCTAATTGAGCGCGCCGGTGAGATGATAGAGCAAGATTTGGAGTTGGCTGGCGCTACCGCCATCGAAGATAAGCTGCAAAAAGGCGTGCCGCAAGCTATCGACAAGCTCCGTCGTGCCAACATCAAGATGTGGATGCTGACGGGTGACAAGCGAGAGACGGCCATCAACATTGGCCACTCTTGCCGGCTCATCAAGGATTACTCTGCCACTACCGTTCTTGACTACGAGGCTGAGAATGTGGAACAGAGTATAGCCAGAGCCATTGTTGATATCAGCGAGGGTCGCGTCGCCCACTCTGTTGTCGTCGTGGATGGACAGACTCTTGCAATGATCGAGAGTGACGAAGGACTCCACGCGTTGTTCTTCGATCTTGCCGTCATGGCCGACTCTGTGATTTGCTGTCGCGCATCACCTAGCCAAAAGGCCGGTCTCGTCAACATGGTTCGCAAACGCGTCAAGTCTGTCACTTTGGCCATCGGAGACGGCGCCAATGACATTGCCATGATACAAGAAGCCCATGTCGGCATCGGAATCACCGGTAAGGAAGGGTTGCAGGCGGCCAGAGTCAGTGACTATTCCATGGCGCAGTTCCGTTTCTTAACCAAGCTGCTCTTGGTCCACGGAAGGTGGAACTACAATCGGGTGTGCAAATACACGGTGTCTACTTTTTGGAAGGAGTTTTTGTTCTATCTCACGCAAGCATTGTATCAGCGGTGGGCCGGATATACGGGGACCAGTCTTTACGAGAGCTGGAGCCTGAGCATGTTCAACACGGTAAGCACCTCTTTGCTCGTAACCTTGGATCTTTCAAGCTGATCTGCGCTCAGCTCTTCACTTCCCTCCCCGTTATTATCCTTGGCATCTTCGAGCAAGATCTCATGCCCTGTACCCTCATTGCCGTTCCAGAGCTCTACAGCAAAGGCCAACGGAACGGTGGCTTCAACTTCAAAGTCTATCTGGGCTGGATGTTCATGGCGTCCTCGGAGGCCATGGTCCTGTTCTTCTGCATGCTCGGACTTTACGGCCAAGCTCTCTTCACCGAAGACCAGTCGCTCTTCGCCATGGGGGATCTGACCTTCACAGCGGCCATCATCCTCATCAGCTTCAAACTGCAAGGCCTAGAAATGCATACCAAAACCGGCACGGCCGCCTTCAGTTTCATTTGCTCCGTCGGTGGCTGGTTCCTCTGGAACATCATTCTGTCGGCAACCTACCACAATAACGGCATCTACGACGTGCGCGGCTCCTTTTTCGACAATGATCGCTTTGGCCGCAACGCACTGTGGTGGCTCTGCCTTATTATGATCGTTACCACCGTCATCGTCTTCGAAATTGGCGTCGCCACGCTTCGTGCCGCCTTTTGGACCACCGACGTCGACATTTTCCAGGAGCTTGAGAAGGACCCGCTCCTTCGTCATCGCTTCGAACAGGCCGCTGCGCTCGAGCTGCACCAGGGCTGGGACCGCGACGATCCGGATGATGCCGCCAGAGCAAGACCCTCTTTCGCTGGCACTACTGCGTCGCGCCGTGCGGCTCCCGAAGGCGCCAGGCCCCTGGAACCTGGCCGGGAACGCTCGGCCGTCGAACAGGCGAAGCGTGAAGTCGAGGTGCGGGAGATTCTCAGGAACCGGCTGGACGCGTTGGACGGCGTTGGCGGCGAGGACTACGACGACGACAGGACCAAGAGCGTTGACACCAAGAACAGCGTCGCTAGCGCGGAAAGCAAGGATGGTGAAGTGTCGGATACTGTCATCGCCACTACCACTGCCCACGAGGAGGTAGAGGGTGAAAGAGGACGAGAAGATGGCGTCACGAGCGCCGCCAGTGGCACCAGTGCTGGCGAGGTGGGCGTGCGCATCCCGCGCCCTCGCGTCAGTCTGGACATTCAGGACATGCTGAGTCGCCGGTTCGGCAGCATAAAGCGAGACGACACGCTGCGATGAGATCAGCCAACGGTTTGAAATGGAGTTTTTTGTTGCATTTTCCCGGGAAAGAAGATGAAGATGGAGAAGACGAAAAGAGAGACCGCAGAGGCAAACCCCAAAGTATCTTGCTTCGTTTGCAAGTTTTGCGTTGGGTTGGTGTGTTGGATTGGAGTTGCGTCGTTTTGAGCTCTGCCACTTTCTCATCTTTCCGCGCTTCTGGAGTAACAGTATCTGCCATTTCCACAGTCGCCCCAATCGGTTTTTAAAGCATTGGTTTTGCGTTGAGCGATTATTTGTTCGGTTTTTTTTTTTTTGTTTTTTCTTTCTTTCCTATTGACGCGAGATGGAATAGGCAAAACGAAAGGAACAAGGAGAGAAGCGGAGAGGGAAGGAAAACATGAACAGATACCGCGCGATATTTCGGCCGATACGATGATTTATAGGCAAAAGTCTTGCATATATCGTTATCTATTATCTACGTATATAGGTACGGTTTTTCCAATCATTCATAGTAGCAGGCAGGTGTTTGGCCTCTCAGCACAAGGACAAGATACGTCCGTGTCTCCACATGTCCGTCTCCACGAGCTTTGAGCACGCATTTTTGATTGTATTGCCCCCCCACCACCTTACCTTACTTGCCTTACCTTTTTGTCTTGACGCCGTGGTGTGGGACGGTGAGCCATCCGGATTTTCTCGCGCGTCCGGGTCCGTAGTTTTTCTGCATCAGTCGCGGTCATTAGCCAATCACTCGAAAGGCAACTGCCAGGCACACATTGTGCGGCAGAGAGACGACAATAGCTCAGGAAGAAGAAGAAGAAGAAAAAAAAAAAAAAAAAAGAGAGAGAGACCACCCTGCCGTGGCCACGCAGTCGAACAGTCGCAGTCGCAGTCGCAGTCGTCGTTCAGATTCTGTGGATGGTATAAGTCTGGATCACGTAAGGAATCACCGAGTATTTGACAAATAGAGGATTTCGTCATCACGACGACTGCGACGGCGGGTTGCTGCGGTTGGGCGAGGGCGAGAGCGAGGGCGAGTCGGGAGTCCAACTGGTATGGCTCACCTTGGTCTGTCTGCTTGCTTGCTTGCTTGCTTGCTTGCTGTTCACCTCTCGTCAGTCTGACGATGCCGACACGGGCGTCCAGAATTTTCTTTCCCCCGCTAACCCGCCGATTTCATCTTGGGCCCCACCTCGTCTCAATCGCCTCACCTACCGATGCATCAGCCCGTCAATCAATCCGTCCGTCCGTCACTCACCCACCCATCCTCTGTAGCAGCAAGTGCAGTTGCTTTCGCAGCCGCCGCGGGCATAGGCTCTGACGCCTCACACGCGCAACCTCGAAGATGTCAAGACTCGATCGAGTGGCGGAGGGTCGCTCGTTGTCCAATGGCACGGCATGCATACATCCACGCAATGTGCGTGCACGCAAGCGTCGTCGACAGCGACGGAGCGGAGCGGAGAGCGAGCGGGTGGCCGAGCGAGAAGAGTGGGCGACAGGCGGCGACGACAAGAGCAAGAATTTTGCGGACGGAGGAAGGGAAGGGAAGGGAAGGGAAGGGAAGGGAAGGGAGGAGAGAAGGAGGAGAAGAGGAAATAGTGGTGAGAAACACGCGAGGAGCGGATGGAAAATGAGAACGCAACCAACTCGACACCGTGTCACCACCACGCACGACCCCGTGAGTTTATTATCCGTCGTCGATATCGGACCTTTGCCTGACCGGGAGTCGCTCGTTTTGTGCATGTAACCAAGGTGACGTGACGTCAGGGGAGCATGCGGTCTTGTTTCGGCGATACTTTCGGTTCACCGGGAGTGCTGTCAACCATAGCCGGGGCAAGAGATGGACATGTTTGGAAGGGAAACAGGCTGGAACGAGGCTGATGAAGGCTAAGCACAACTCGTGGCGCAAACACAACAAACGAGAAACACGATATATCATAGCTATTATACCTCACAGAGTGACCTTATCTCCCGTACGCTCCCTATGCACGCACAATAATCCCTACGCACCTAACAACGCTTGCTAACAGTTCAACCACTAACCAACGCATTCAACCAACGGTAGCCCCTTTCCAAGATTTCATTGGCATTACCCCTTGCCGCATGCGGAGCACTTGCTTCAATTTCATTGGCCACTATCGCTTGAAAGCAAGTCTAACTACTGTCGCGACTGTTACCCAAAACCGTACCGCAGACAATCATCAGACTTCAAAATTGTTAGTACGCCCTTCATCTCGTCTCTCGCACCGCGTGCAGTCCAATTTGCGGAGGAGGAGCACCACCACCAACACCGCTGCCGCCTCCTTAACACACGCGGAAAGCACAGCCAGAGCCAAAGCCGGAGCCAGCCATCCCGAACTATTAAGGCTATGATGATGCATGGATGCAAAGCGTAGACCAGACAGGATATACACGTACAAGATACTAATTAAACAGACATATATGAGAAGCTGAGAGAAAGGAGAAGGGAAAGAAAACCGAAGTCCGAGGACGAACGGACGCCCGAGATCGGCAGCAGTACCTTGGGCCTCTGAAAGTTCAGCTACTTATCAACGACTTCTTCCTCTCGGCAGCTCAGTTTTTTCCCTGGCCAGGGCATGTATCCAGCAACGGCGGGAAGTTTTGGCATCTTTTCGCGCTGCGTTTCCAAAAGAAATGTTGCTGTTGATCGATGGATGATTCGCCCATCAGTAGATAATTTGCTGTGCATTCAGGCAGACAGCGATCCAAGTCGCTTCAATCATTGCAACTGACAGCAACAGTAATGGTGGATGCGCATACTTTCCTGAACGCTTACCAGGCTCAAAAGAGGTCCATCCGTGTGTGCGGTTTGTTGATTTGAGAAGCCATGGTCGTGTAATTGTCATTTCTTCGAGAGGTAGAGACTTCGTGACACGCCTCGCTGACGGATATCGTAGATAGGTAGCTTACCCTTGCTGATCAAAAGGGGGCTTATAACAGAATTTTGAAAAGAACAGAAGGAAAAGGTAACCTTTAGCAACAAACCCGTGCCAGACAGACGATCCGGAAGGGCGCAGGCGAGGAGAGGGGTTGTCTTTCTTGATCGACAACTCCCTTTCATTGAGGTATAAGGTTTCTTGAGTTGGGTGCTTGGGCTTGAGCTTGCCCGCTTGCATGGGCTAGTAGCGGCGTTTGCTCCTCGAGTCGCCGTAGCTGTCGCCCTCGTAGCCGCGCTTGCGAGGATAGTCGTCTCTGTCCCTGCCATACCCACCATCACGGTCACGGTCCCGATAGCCGCCGCCGCCACCGCCGTAGTCGCGTCTTGAGCCAACCGGCTCGCGGTTGCTGCCACTGGCGCCGCGGTCTCTGTCATCGTGCCGGCTGCCGTGTCCTCCATCACGGCCTCCATACCCACCAGAGCCAAAACCAACCGATCTTCCGCCACGAGGTCCAGCGGGGGCACCTTCAGGAGCACCGCCTCCCCAGCCATTAGACTGTTGGCCACCTCCAGAGCGGCCGCCGTATCCACCGCGGAATCCGCCTCGGTCGAATCCTCCACGGAAGCCGCCACGACCTCCACGCATACCACCGCCGAAGCCGCCTCTGAATCCACCGGGTCCAGCTGGTGGACCGAATCCTGGACCAGAGGGTCTAGCTGGCACTGCTTTGGTGTATCCACGTCCTCCAAGACCTCCTCCAAGACGGCGCGGGCGCCAGCCAGACACGGTGCGGCCACGTTCAACGTCCACCAATACCTTGCGGTCCTTGACTCGAATTCCGTCGGTTTCCTTGTAGGCGGCTGTATGGGTTTGCAAAGCAACTGGGTTAGTGATACGAAAGACCTTTACCTTGAGATGTTGGGCAGGAATGGAGATATGATTGAGGAAGCTTTACCCTTCATGTCCTTTTCACGCTCATACACGATGAAAGCGTATCCACGGTTCTTTTTCTTCTTGGACGCGTCCTCTGGGGCCGTCGTGTCCTGGACGAGGCGAATCTAGGTTGTGTCAGTACAGTGGCCGTACGGGTGAATCGCACATACCCGCTCAATGGGACCAAAGCGGCCAAACTCTCGCTCGAGGTCCTTGGCCTCAACTTCATACGAAAGACGCGCCACAAACAGCGTCCTGAATGGGTCGCCCTTGACGTTGGGATCTTCCACGGGATTGACTGTAACCAAAAGGTTAGCCCACATCCAGAGAGAGCTCAGATAGCCGCAAGAGACACACAATTGGCAACACCATCAGTCAAAGTCTTGGCCACCTTCTCTTTCTTTTCCTGCTTGATGCGGTCCTTGCGCTGAAGCCAGCTCTCGGTCGGAACGTAGTGGTCGTCGTAGTCCTTGAGCGCCTGTAAGTATTGGCCGACGCCGTCAACCTGTGCCGTCTTGCGATGCTCGGGGGCGTGGTCCGACGGCGGCAGGTAGCGAAGCGGAGGGCGCGGCGCAAAGAGCGCGAGCAAGTTGGGGGGCAGCTTGTCCGTCATGGTCCGTCAAGCAGAGACGTTGCGCTGCGAGTCGAATCGATGACGACTGTAGTCGTCCGGTGGGGCCAGCGAGAACGTCAGCAGGCAATGTCCGCCCGTGATCTCAGCACCGGCGAGGACGAGGGTGCAATGGTTTGGATGGTGTTGACGTTGTTGCGTGGTAAGTTGCCCTGCGCGTTCCGGCGACGAATCCAAGCACGCCAAGCAAGAGCTGCCGGCGGCTCCTCGGGTGATGTAGGTTGGAGGCGGTGAGATGCGGCAGATTCGTCCTTCGCGGGAATCTCCAATACACCACAGCGGACATCCCGACTCACGACGCCATTGCTACAGGTCGCGTTGTCCAACACTTCCCAAAATGCCTCTCGGAGCACTTAAGGCCGTGGCCCAGAGCCAGGTATGCCATTTGACCTCACCGCCATCGCAAACTCACCCAGACTAACGTGCGCACAGAACGGCGTCGGCGCTTTCATCAAGCAATGCAAGCGGCTCGACTTCCACTACTGCGACTGGGCCGGATCGTCCAAGGGAATGATCGCCTTCCTCAAGCACAATCTATCCGACTTTGCCAAAGCGAACCCTCACATTGAAATCACCGTGTCGCCGCGGCCGAACAAGCACCCGGTCATCAAGGGCCACTATATGAACAACCAGACGAGGGCCATTTGCGTCAAGAAGATGGAGCCAAACCAAATCTTGAGAAAGGTCGAGCTGCTGCGCGATTCGAACGGCGCTATCAATAAGAGGCAAACCAACAAGCCAGTCAAGAGTATGAACCAGAGCGTCAGAGGCATTTGGAGTCCGTTCCATGGGGCGAGATATCAAATCTAAGAGATGGAAAGAGGCCTCCAAAAGCGGGGTTTGTGTATTTTGGTGGACGGCGTCTGAGGATTCGCGAATATTATGGATTGGAAGTCAGAATAAGACATGGGCCCAACCGCCTCTGAGACAGTCGCAAAAGCAGCAGCAAGGAAAAGGATTGGTATTTTGAAATGCCATCAAAGCCGTTTCTCTACATATCTCGTGAATATGGATGCAAATTCGCCATCTACTGGTTCGAGTTGATAATGTCAACAAACGCAGGCTTCAAGCTGGCGCCACCAACGAGGAAGCCATCCACATCAGGCTGCTTGGCAAGCTCCTTGCTGTTCTTCTCGCTGACCGAGCCGCCGTAGATGATCCGGGTGCTTTCGGCCACCTCGGGCGAGATGTCCTTCTTGAGCCACTCGCGGATGGCGGCGTGAACCTCCTGAGCTTGCTCGGTGGTAGCGACCTTGCCGGTGCCAATGGCCCAGATGGGCTCGTAAGCAATGACGATCTTGGACCAGTCCTTGATCTCGGCGGCAACGGCCTTGAGTTGGTTGTTGACGACCTCGATCGTCTTGCCAGCCTCGCGCTGCTCGAGGCTCTCGCCGCAGCAAAGGATAACGCCCACACCACCGTCGAGAGCGGCCTTGGTCTTGCTGGCGACGAACTGTGTCAATTGGTTAGCAGAACGTCCTCAAATCTCCCGGGTGGGGAACTGATCGTCACGTACCTTGTCGTCCTCCTGGAGAATGACCCGACGCTCCGAGTGGCCCAGCAGCGTCCAGTTGATGCCAGAGCTCTTGAGCTGCTCAACCGAAATCTCACCGGTGAAAGCACCGTTGGGCTTGTCGTAGACGTTCTGGGCCGCAACCTCAATCTCCTTGCGGAGGTGCTCGCGGACGAACAGCAGGTAGAGGGCGGAGGGAGCGATGACGACCTCTTTTCATCCAAGTCAGCTATTGATCTTCCCCCAATTCATCATTGTACAGTGTCAGGAACGCGGTGTGGGGTCTGTAGGTGCCCGTGGACTAAACTCACCGACGTTGGGGTCCAACTTGGCGTTGTTGAGGTTGTTGACAATGTCGGTGACGGACTTGACAGTACCGTTCCTACATGCCGCATGTCAGTTCCTGATGAAGCCGGATCCAATTGCCACGTCCTAGACCAGATGGACAATCCAGAGTGCAAAAGGGTTCGACGTACATCTTGAAGTTTCCACCGACGAAGAATTGGCGAGGCATTTTGGCGGTCGAGGTGGGGTAGTTTGTGGGAATGACGGATTGGGGGGGTATCCAGATAAATTAGAGAGATGGAAAGCAAAGTGACGAGCGTTGGAGAGGCACCGGCGAGGTCTTAAGGAGGACGAAGAAGTTTCGGACACGGTGCTGCTGTAATATGAAATCGGCCGGACACAAGAAGCTCTTTTCAGGCGTCATAGGCGGGGCAGCGCTGGACCTGAGGGGCACGGCCGAGTCGCGGAGCTTGCTGCGGCCGCCGCGTCTAGTCAGACAACTCATTCCTGATCGATGCAGCCCTTCTGCAACTCTTTGTTGTTTGTAAAATCTCGCGACGAAGTCCGCTGCTGGCCTCGTAGTCTTTCTTTCCCCGGCTCCATCCCACATCCAGCGTCCTTTGCAGCCGCAACGCCCGCTGATACAGCCAAGCGCCAGCAGCTGAGCTGGCACGAGCTTAGTGGACTCGTGCAACCGTGGCCGATATGGTCATGCGAGCTCAAACGACATATGGTGATAGCCTTCCATTGTAGACGCCTTCTCCGAGGCAAACGGGGGATCGAGTGGGTAGTGCGAAAGGATCGCGCGGCGCGAGTTCTTTCATCCGGATTCTGCGCATGGTCTGAAACTGCGTGGGAATTGACATGGGCACTTGTTCCTACGACTGTATCACAGCAGGTGACGGAAGAAATATCAACTCCAAGATTTAGACATTGGTGCCAAAGCCTTGCAACATATGGCGAGTATTCAGATCGCAAAGTCAAGATGCCCAAAGTACAGGGGGTGCATTCAAGCGCCTCTGCATTGACTTGCGGATGGCAATGCTTTCGCAGCCTACTGTGATATTTGCAATGTCTCGATTGCTGACGAGAGGCAAGGACATGATCCAGAACTGCTGGTTTGCTTACGGGACAATCCTCAACAATCGCAAGCGCACGAAGCATACCACTACAATCAGCACAAGAAAACACCGACGCACTTCCCTCGTTAGACTACCGCCAACGCACACCTCTCGTCCACGGGCATAAAGCCCCCTGATCAAAATCAACCACTACCCACTCTCTATTTCTCTTACCCCTCTCCCCTAGTCTCTCCCTGGACCTCGGCTCGCATTGTTTTTGCCGCGCATACGTTGCCTTACTACTGCTGCAACTATGACTCCTACTCCTATTCCTACTCCTACTCCTAGAACGCCTGGTCGGTATCTCTCGCGCTAAATCACTCCTCCTCGCTTGTCTGGGCGGCGGCACGTGCGACATCCGCTCGTCTTAGCCCGTAGGCAGAGCCAGAGAGGAAGGGCAGGTCACTATGCGGGTATCGACAGAACCAGGACCTGCGGCGGGGCTGGACGCTAGTGCACTGGCCTTGAAGTACCAGTGCCGCGGTGGTATTACTCAGGAGGTATCTGTGGATTTGGCGGTGGCGCACGCAGCAGTGTGACGCCGCTACTATCGACGGGCAGGGAGTGTATGGGAGGA
Organism: Phyllosticta ampelicida; assembly: GCA_020351975.1. Lineage (NCBI taxonomy): Eukaryota > Fungi > Ascomycota > Dothideomycetes > Botryosphaeriales > Phyllostictaceae > Phyllosticta > Phyllosticta ampelicida. The sequence continues at coordinate 5,031 of JAIFKG010001299.1, read as the reverse complement.
GAGAGGTAGTCGCATCGACTGTTTCTGTGGCTAGTGCTGTGACTGGTATTGCGAAATTCTTCTTGGGTGTTTGGGTAAAGCTGGCGATGATCGCTTGGAGACGGCCAAGGCGAACGCTGGCGTGGGTGCAGAGATGGAGGTCAGCTAGGTGTTAGCGCAAAGTAATAGACAACGCGATCTCTAATCCTACTTCTGCTCCTATACCGTCGTCCCCTATCCTCCCTACTGGAATCAACAGAGCTTTGTGTTGGTACATTGATATAAATCGAATCAAATGCACCCTCTCTATGCTTCCTCGTCTCACGACGGTGCGGCCTTCCCGGATTCATGGGAGTGCACGGGTACTCTTCCCGCAGCTCTTCGCACCTCGATGTCGAACATACCCGTCCATCTCGCGGAGACAGGGACGCCGCCGATGCGAGAGGCGAGTCACGACTTCATTGTAATCGGCGCTTGTCGAGGAGGAAATGGTACGGACGCGCGTGCCGATGGTCGACGAAGAGCGGCAGCTGCTACATGAACGAGAGCGATAAAAGCTTCTCTTGTTCACGTCGACAAAAACATATCCTCGCCGCGGTTGCAGCTGTGGTTACGTCGAGGACCGCGCGGGCGAAAACGAGCAGGACTTCGCGATGAAAGGCTTGGCTTGGTATGGAAGATGCCATATGGGACGGTGATGTTGATGATTTGTCTGCTACTGGGACTTTTGTGTGGCAGCGTGGAAGTTCGTTCCTGTGGTGTGTGCTTTGCTGACCTGATTGGTTTCGGACTAGGAACATCATATGCAGCAGGCCGCCGCGAAGAGCGGCTACCTTCGGTCCTTTGGGGCTACAGCATGGGTGGTAGAGGTGGGAGCAAGGCGTCGTCAGACTCGGAAGAATCAGAGTCACCACAGTTGAGTAGTGTTTCCTCAACCCTGTGTGGCTGAAGCAAGTCCACAAAGTGTACGAAAACCGGAAGCTGAGTGGGCCTCCATGCGGTGTGATACATTTGTCCGAGTAATTAGACTTTGAGAGTGCAGAAAATGTACCTTGGGCATGAGCACATCAATGGATTGCAGAGCAAATCTACGTATTCAGGACTTGACTGCCTTTTCCAGGCTCGTTGCAACGGTTGGACCCAGCATGTGGAAATGCCCCCTTAGCCGCAACATTCGTAAAACAATACGCGTCGATATAGCCGGAGTTTGAACGAGGCTACTCTTTCCCTTAACTCTCCATATCCAAGGCAGAATGCTTGTGCTTATGGTTGTCTTTCCCTACTAAATTTCACGTCCGACATTTAACTATCAGTTTCATTGCAGACGACGGCTCTCGGTGGCCATTAGCAGGAAGCGTGAGTGCCGGCTGACCGGTGTGCCGCCAGTCTGTTGCGCGGTAGGTGATGGTCGTTGATAGTACAGACTACAAAGAGGCGACTGTTAGGGTTGAAATCCGGATGGGCAAGATAGAGTTGATAGCGTAGACACAGGTGTCCGTCAAAAAATGTTGTACATTGATTAGTCTCCAAGCTCGCTGCTGCGCTTCCCTCCATATCATCTACAGTTGTTCAGGGCCTTGGATGTTTGTACCAAACAAGTACTACTAACAACGCCCCCGCCCAGTCCGCGTGAATTCATGAATTCTCGTTCAACACCAAAGACAAGTAGAAAGTCGAGCAAGGAGCTTAGGATTAAAGTTTGTGATGCTAAAATTACTTCTTGTAGTGAACCTGACGAATGCATTCCATGCGGCTCTTCAGGTATCTCGTGACAACGGAAAAAGAACAAGACGAAGAATGGGAGGCGGCCAATGAGGCAATCCAGAACTGTTCGCCAATGGAACGGGATAGGGGGTGAAGCTATCATAACAGTACAGAGAGAACAGAACATGCGTCAGAACGTGAAGCAACGCGCCGTCTATGAGTCTGTAAACCAGGCGCATGATGCCGGACCGAACTAGGGAAGCGCGAGTCGACGTGTGTCCCAGATTGGACTGTGGCTGAAAAGTGCCTTGCTGTGGTGTGCCAAACTTCGTGGGAGAGCGAGCATTGCCACTGTGGGCACTCATCTCAAAGGCATTTTGGTGTCCTGGACACCTCGCTTGATCACCTCTTCCAAGGACCACCTAGGCGGATGTGCCGGGGGCATCTTGCCGGTCCTTTCCATTTCTTTTGTTCTCTTGTATTCTTCTTCGTTGACCATGCCTTCAGGGGTAGGAGCAGCACCGCCCGCGATACCACTGGAAAACTTGAGTTGCAGAATGTCGCCAACCTGATCACATGCTGCCAGCATACGGTCCAGGTCATCCTTGTTGTGCGCAGCAGAGAGACAGAAGCGAGCCCTAGAAGAAACCAGCGGAGTAGCTGGGTAACCGACGACAACCACGGAAATCTTGCGCTTCAACATCTCATGCGAAAAGGCGGGCATCTTGGCAGGGTTGTAGAGCATGACTGGAACAATAGGCGAGTCGTCGTGACCATAGACGATGAAACCGAGGCGCTTGAGACCGAGACGAAGATAGCGGGAGTTGAATGCGAGCCTTTGGAGACGTTCTTCACCTTGACCTGGCATTAGCTCGCCAGTCATCAGCTTCAAGGCGCTTTGAATCTGGATGATGACGGGTGGCGACGGTGCCTCTCCATAGACATTGCACGCATTGGAAACGCGCAGTTTGTCGATTATGTGCTTCTGAGCGGCGATGTAACCGCCGTTGGCTCCGAAAGACTTGGTCAAGGTGCCCATGAGAACATCGACTTCGGCGGGATCGACGCCGAAGTAATCGCACACTCCACGGCCGTTGGGTCCCAGGGCACCAATCGAATGTGCCTCGTCGACAAAGAGGTGGAACTTGTACTTTCTCTTGAGCTGAATTATCGATGGCAAGTTGCAGATAGTGCCTTCCATGGAGTACAGACCCTCGACAGCAACGAGAATCTTCTTCCAGGGACGGTGCGTGCGAGGCTGTCCGTTGGATATGGCTTCTCTCAAGACACGCTCGAGATCCTTCATGTTGTTGTGCTTGAACATGACAATCATGGCTCCAGACAATCTAGAACCAAAACGGATCGAGGAGTGATTCAGTTCATCAGAGATGAGCAGGCATCCCTTGCCAACCAACGCCGGAAAGGTCGTAGCGTTTGTCACGAAGCCCATGGAAAACACCATCGCTGCGGGCTTGCCGACAAACTTGGCAATTTGATCTTCGACCTCGACGTGCAAGTTGTTGGTGCCGACATCGGCGCGTGGACTGCACAGACTCACTCCGTATTTCTTGATACCCTCCTCTACAGCGTCGGCGCACGGGCCCTCGGATTGGGCGAAACCAAGGTAATTGTAAGAGCTCAGGTTCAGGGTCTCGGTTGTCGTACCGGTCAGCTTAAAGGTATTGTTGTAATCATCCGACGTGCGATCAAGCAGATTGATGTATCGGCCCGGAACGCCCGTGATTGGCCTTGCAAAACAGTCGTTGATACGCATCTTCAGGCGTCTGACGTAAAAGTTGTCGAAATCGCTGTTCAAGGGCGCGTAGCCATCCTGAGCGCGCAGATGCTTGTAGTTGTCTTGCTTGAATCTCTTTCCAAAGAAATCGCGAACGTGGCCGAAGATGATCAGAATCAGGTAGCTGATGTACGTCGTGAGAAGGAAGTAATACGGCGGCTCATCCTCTATCGGGTCCGGGAAATGGTCCTCTAGAAATTTGCTCGAGTACAGGTGATCCTTGGACGAGAGAGGCGCAAACTCGGCGTGCTGCTTGGCAATACGGCGCGCCTCTTCTGGGGAGGGTGGTTGGAACAGCGTCGTCGTCATGGTCGCGGTGGTTGTCGTCGTCGTCATCGTGGCCGAATCTTCCATCTTGGTACCGTCGTGCTTCTCGCCGATCGCCGTGGACAAGCAGATGGTCGGTAGCGACAAAGTCGAGGAATTGATGTGCTGCGGCGAAGGAGACTTCAGACTTGCCTGCTGCTGGGCTGCGAGCGCGGCCTGGAGCGCTGCGGCGTCAGGGTTCTTCGACTTGGGCGACAAGAAGAAGGCGCTAAATCTGTTGTTCTTGGATGACAGTCGGGCAGAGGCCTTTTCGTCTAGCGAGGAGATGGAGGAATTGTTGGAGAAGGGGTTTATGGAGCGGGTAGGCATTGCAAATGATTATAGCAGTGGCCAGAGGAAGGAGGAGAGCAGTTGGAAGCTCCGGGTGCTGGCTCTTGAGATGGAAGATGCAGAAGGGCCCAGCCGAGATGATTAAGGCGCGTGAAATTTGCTGCGGTGGCGCCTATTCCCCTGACGACTGTGTAATGTCAGTGATACCGTGACGCAGGGCGTGAGAATAAGACGGCTCGGTGACAATGGCGAGGGTCGTGTGAGCTGAGAGACTGGTGGAGGTGTAAGAGATGGTATTTGAGCGGATGCGCCGGAGGCAAAAGCGGAATGCACGGAGGGGGGGAAGTAAGGAGATACCTTTCCCCAGACTCAGCGACGGTCGTGATCAGCCCTTGAGTGAAAAGAGGCAAGCCACGGTGAAGTGGTACGGAGAGGGAGCAGAGGCGGCAATTGTGGCGTGGTGCGGTGCCTGCGTAGGTTCCCTGCCGGTGCTGCGTGTGCCGGGGAAGATGTTTCGTCGGACCAAGACACCGAGAGCAAGCCGAGCGCGCGACGACGCGAAGCTGGTTGGACAGGCGGTTGAAGACGAGGCGAAGGTACGAAAAAGACGACGGCAGAGGAAACTGTTGGAATCGCACGGCAACAATAATGCTGACCTGATGGGCGCTTTGGAAATTGCAGTCTGGGCCGGGCGTCGGTCATGATAAGCCGACCGAGTGTCCCGTTAGGCTTTGCTCACTCATCCACCTGGACACTCGGGGCCGCCCAGGAGCCAGCCAGCCAGCCAGCCAGCCAGCCTGTCTGCCTGCCGCTGCTGTCAGGGGCACACCGCCAACCGCCAACCGCCAACCGCCAACCGCCAACCGCCAACCGCCAACCGCCGTCCGCCGTCCGCCATCCGCCATCCGCCAACCGTTGCGCGCTACTGTATCCAATTGACCTGCACACATACGACG
>JAIFKG010001296.1:0-13879 GCA_020351975.1 Phyllosticta ampelicida | reverse complement strand
CTCCACACGGAGCTCGGCATGGCAGCCACAGTCAAGTTCCTGGCCGACACGAAGATAGGAACGCGGAAATGGTGCAGAGAATATTGAACAGAGAACCCCTAAAACAGCGCTCGAAGAGCATTTCTCTTTCTTTCCTTTCGGTTTCCTTTCATTGGCTTTCTTTCCTCTTCTTACACTTGCATGACAAGATCACGTTTCTTCCCTTTTCCATTGCTTACATGCCACTGGGCGCTTCTGCACACAGAGAGTGGCAGAAGAAAATTAGCCCACTATTCCACACATCACCAACGAAAATGTAACTAGAAACAAGTATGAATGAATCCATTTACGTCCTTTATCAGCCACAGGCTATGTAGGACGGACTAGAAGCAAGTAGATAGCCAGGTTGATCGTCTGAAAAACCCGTCCTACATAGCCTGTGGCTGAAAAAGGACGTAAATGAACTCATTCATTCATTCATTCATCATGTCATCTTTCAACTTTCTCGGACATGATTTTGCCATCCATGCCTTCTGTTTCTCAATCGCGGGCCATGCTATACCCCTCGATTTTGGTTCTCTCGACAAGAGGCAGACTACAAACCTCGCTGGCTAATTTGGCATATTCTTCAAGGGCACCGACCGAAGGGTTTACTTTTACTTGAGAAATGGCAATGACCTCTGCTCCTTCCGGCTTTCATGGAGTGAGAAGGGGCGAAAGTGATTCATGCTTGGAACCGACATCGAGAAAACCAAGGGTTGAATCCGGGCATGTGGAGAGTCCTCGTAGCTAACAAGCGACGATAGGCAATCTTTGATCGAGCGACGAGGAAGGAAGGGCTCTCAAAGCATGTAGATTTGGGAAAGCCCCAGATTTGGTCACCTGGGGTGGAGAAAGGCTGATGAAAGTGGAGGACTTTGCCGGAATGCTGTGAGGCCCAGAAGGAATCTGGAACGCAGCCAAAGGTAGTGAGACGCTGGCTGGACAACGGATTGACTGCAGCTGCCTACAGTCCAAAAGGGAAGTACATTACCTATTGGGCTGCGAAGCTGATAAGCTACCAGCAACCTCCATCGTCCAATTGTTTCTACAGGCCAATGGCATCAAGAACGTGATTTGCGAGACGTACACATCTGACTTCAAACATTTTGACTAGCCGCCGTTTACCTATTCCGACGCGGACAAAGGCACAATCGAAAAGGAAGTAGATGGACCGGGTCCCTACTTAGACAACCAAGTCAAGGCCAATGGACATGTTCTGTTGGACTTTTTTGCCCGAGTGGGGGGAGGGGGCGGTACCAGGCGTACGAGTCGAATGACATTCCGTAAGGACAGTGAAGGAAGAGTTCCCTGGGGTTCTCAGGCACAGATTTGTGGTGCCGGGGGACCAGAAGCAGCTTGGTGGACTGAGCCAACGCGGCCGTTGAGACAGGCCAAGATGGACGAAGAAATGTAGCGAAGGCGAGGACTGGCTGTTTCTCTCTGGGACAGCCTGAAACGGCTGTGCAGTTGCACTGTCTATTTACTCATAGGCGGGCAGAAAGTGAGCTTCGCGAACGCGTTTTGACTTGGCAGGGAAGGATTGGCGCGCTGTGTGGTGCAAGGCGGCGGAGATTGTGGTTTGGACTGGCCGCTGCTGGAGAATGCGGCGGGAGAGACGAGGGTACACAAGCGCCAGGGCATGCGCCAGCCCCTGCAGGAACTGAACACAGACGTCAATGGCGTTTCAGACCGGAGCAACTCGAGCCAGACGAAAATGGTCACATAACATCAAGCAGTAGGTAGTGGGGCTGTGACTGTCCAAGGTCGGGAGTCGTGGAGTCGTGGAGTCGTGGAGTCGTGGAGTGTGGATTGGCCAACATGTCGGGTGAATACCAGGCATCTGTCCCAACTAATGGACCTCAGCAGCCAGCAGCCATGTCGACGCCGGCCGCAGCTGATATGGTTCAAAATATCAAACCCTACCCACTCCTACTCCTACTCCTACCCCTACTCCTAGGAGTACTCCTACCTTGGACACCATTGCCCTTGCAGACCCACGGCCCCGTCACCGTCACCGTCCCCGTCCCCGTCCCCGTCCCCGTCTGCTCTGCTCTGCTCTGCGCCTTCCTTTTCCCCTCCACTATCCTCCATTCTCAAGACTGCCACCCAGAGCAGGAGCGTTTTTCTACCACAGGGCGTCCGAGTCCGCGTCCGCGTCCGCGTCCCCGTCGCTCTCATGTTGCACTGGACAACGCCATCGCTCCCTCTTCCTGCACCATCCGCTTCTTGTTCCACCCACCCCATACGCTCGACGTCTCGACAATACCAAGTCCTACTGCCGCCGCTCACCTCTGAGACAACCGACACTGACGCCTGTCCACATTTCTCCTCCTCCTCCTCTTCCTCCTCCTGCTGCCGTTTCCACCCAGGCGTTGTCTGCCTGCACCGTCGTCGCCATGTTCGCCAATCCGTTGCTCTTACCGGCACTGCTCGCTATCCTCTTCGCATCACTTGCCCGAGCTGCATCTCTATCCGACTTTACACCTAGAGTCTCTGGTTTGTCTGGCAAGTGCTTACTCACTTACCACAAACCCATCTCCGGCTGCTCGGGCTCCGACTTTCAACCTGACGGCAATTGCTCTGCCAAATGCATCGACGGTCTCGTTGACTTGGCATCTTTGGTCACAGAAGACTGCAGTGATGCCCACGTCGATGCCAACTCGCTCATCGGAATCTTCTTGGCCGGCCAAGGGCCCTCAACCCTTTGCTCCAATGCTGTCAGCGGGGCATCCTCGCTCTCCACGGCGGCGCCAACAACCACAACATCCATTGTCGTGAGAAGCAGTACACTGGACCTGACCACCACACCGGCGGCAGCAACGAGCATCCAGGTCGACACGAGCTTACCATCCACTACAACTTTGTCACTTGTTATGTCTACATCCCAATCGACCACCGCCACGGCGAGCACGACAGCTGATGCGACTGAACCGGGTACAACACTCACATCAACAACACCGGCTCCCGCACCGACGGAGACTACCACCTCTAACGGCAATGGAAACGGAAACGGCGGTGGAGACCCCTTCAATCTCTTCAATACGTCGCCGCCCAATGCGGTCTTGTCGACCTGGCTCTTGATGACCTCATTGGCCGCCTGCGCGTTTTTGGCGCATATCTCTCTTTGAAAGTTGGATCCCGAGATGACTGCCTGTTACTCGTCTTTCGTTTCCATTGTTGCTTTGATACCACGATCCCTTTATCGACCATGGTCACACGCACCAGTATTTTGGGGGCGATGCGTTTCGACCCTATTTCCTCAGCGCGTTGCAGCTGCAACGGTGCTGAACACTGCTTGCTGCTATTGAAAACGTCCGGAGTTCCGCTTAATCATTTTTAAAAAGGCGTCGAGGCGTAGCGCAGGGTAATGAATATTGGGTGAGGGTCCTGTCGGACACGACCAAGGCGTCAAGTTTCTGTACGATGGGGACTGTATAAAAGCCGCATATGCTTGCGGGATGGCGGGGCATATCCCTTGAAGTAGATTGAGACGAATGCTATTCTTTCGGATAATGTAATGAAGGTTCTGTACGATATAGGACGATGGAACTGCGAGGAGATTAAAAGGATAATTCCTTGACAAAGGTTAAGGAGGGGCCGAATGAGAGTTTCTGGCCTGACCTTGCCCGTCCCTGCGTTGCTGCCCGCTGCGTCACCCCGCTTGGCCTGCGCTCGAGTGGCTGCCCTGGATGACCGCCCCCGGTCGTCATCGGCGCCACGAGCATCAATAGCACCGCGTCCTTCCGTGTGCGCTCACGCCCACACCAAACAACAATTCTCTTGTCACCATGGGCAAGGGTACCGACAAACTCTACATCACTCATTCGGAATGGGCCTCTGAAGATGCTTACTCGGCTAGCTATGGCTCTGGCGTCAACAAATTAAAAGTCGCCGGCGCCTCGTTCAGGCGACTGCCCTTCAACTTTTGCGCCCTCTCGCTCCAGCCATTCGAACACCCCGTTTGTACCTCAGAAGGCACGATATTCGATCTGACCAACATCCTGCCTTGGCTCAAGAAACATGGCACGAACCCCGTCGACGGCTCGCCTCTCAAGAGCTCGGATCTGATAAAGCTCAACTTTATGAGGAACGAGGACGGCGAGTACGCGGATCCAGTTACATACAAGGTCTTCACAGAGAATACGCACCTTGTCGCGCTGAAAAATACCGGCAACGTCTATTCCTGGGACACAATCGAGCGATTGAACATCAAGGCAAAGAATTGGAGGGATTTGGTTACGGATGAGGAGTTCTCGCGCAGAGATATCATAACGCTGCAGGATCCCCAGAACCTCGACGCGCGGGATTTGAGTACGTTCAAGTATCTCAAAGAGCGCGCGGATACCTTAACGGATCAACAAAAGGAGCAGAGGGCAAGCAGCGTCAATGCCGACGCGCTGGGGAGTTCGGCCAAGGTGTTGAAGGCGAAAGAGGCGGTTGCAAAAGCAAGAGCGGATAGGGAAAAGGCCGCAAAAGCAAAGACCAACGGTGGTGGCATGTCTGCTGCGCTTGCACAAGCACGGGATGAACAGGGCGCTGGTACAAGTCAAAGCCAGAGCAAACCTGCACCATACAACGCGGCTCAGTATACGACGGGGAAGGCTGCAGCGTCCTTTACGAGTACTGGTGTTACACCGCACACGTCTAATGAGCGCGCTATACTGTCAGAGGAAGAATACATGCTCAAGCCCAAGCGAGTGAAGTCTTTGGGCTATGCGCGGTTCCAGACATCCCTTGGCGCGCTCAACGTTGAACTACTTCCGGAGTACGCTCCAAAAGCCGTCTGGAACTTTGTGCAGTTAGCGAAAAAGGGCTACTACCGCAACATGCTCTTCCACCGCAATATCAAAAACTTTATGATTCAGGGAGGCGATCCGACAGGCACAGGGCGTGGCGGCAGTAGTATCTGGGGTAAAAAGTTTGAAGATGAGTTTGAAGGCTCCAATTCACATGATGCGAAGGGAGTTCTGAGCATGGCGAACAAGGGCAAGAATACCAACGGCAGCCAGTTCTTCATCACGTACCGCGCCGCCAAGCACCTGGACCGCAAACACACGATATTCGGCCGAGTTGTCGGGGGCCTCGACACATTATCGCGTCTAGAGAATGCGCCTACGGAATCGGCGACAAATCGACCTGACCCGCCGATTATGCTCGAAGACGTCGTCGTCTTTGTAGATCCGTTTGAAGAGTTTCAGAGACAAAGAGCGGACAAGGAGGCAAAGGACAAGGAGAAGGAGGAGATACAGCGGCAAGGTGGCACCGAGGACGACAAAACCACCTGGACGGGCAAGCGAATCCGCGGCAACGGGACCGTGGAGCATACTGTCGGCGGAGGTGTCGGCAAGTACTTGAAACAGGCTGTCGAACAGCAAAAAGCAGCGGTGGCGGAGGAGGATGAAATCATTGGTGAATGGGATGAGCCAGAGGAGCCAGTCAAGAAAAAGGTTCGGACGGGCGGCTTTGGGAACTTTGACAACTGGTAGAAGCAAGCTACAGCAAAGCTCAAAAAATTAGGTCTATAAATGATCTGTACAAGAGGCAACACTAGGTGCCAGTAAACTAGAATATTATTCAACTAAAGAGTCTGGTTCGAATTAGGTTACCTATTCTCTATGGCCTGACCCTATAACAGCCGACCCTTTAGCTGCCTAAACCGATATCTCCCCGTTTATTAAGAGAGCTTACTAGTAGACTCTAACAGTAGTAAGGGATAGTGTTACGCGAACCCCGCGGTATTCGAACCATTTACTGTTCACTGACGTTTCCTCTTTGTTTAGCACCAGGTGTTTTGTTTGCCCGAGTCCTGTTAATAAACGAGCTTCGCCCATGATAGAAAGGCTTTTCATCTCCATTGATAGATCGTCAGAAGAATTCACGGCCTGCTCTGAGATTTCGCCGTGATGGATAGTAAGAAAGGTATAAAAGAGTGATCATCTGATCGGCCTATAGCTTCTTCTCTAGAGATTCCTCGTAGATTCAGTATACTCTGGTTGCTGTTTATAATACTAGAGCTTATCTATAGTATAAATTATCTTACTAGTTATCATACAAATACTTGTTGCGGTTTGCAACCGGGTTATGCCGAGGGAGCGCCCGACGGCCCTAGTCGAGGCCGAACCGCGGCTCGGGTGCCCCTAGTATACAAAATAGCACTTGTACGTAAGTTATTCAGCACACTTTAGCGTCGCTGTTTTTAATAGAGTCGTTTCGCGTTTTCGCCAGGATCTTCTGACAATACTATGTATCTTTACCTTTTACCTAGACCAGTAAGCTAACAATAGGGAATAGTAACAGATGCTAAGCTATCATATAAGAAGCTGATTTAGGATCAAAAAAAGTAGTAGTAAAAAAAGCATGCTCGAACAGCATACGCGCTAAAGCGCTAAACGAGCCAAACGAGTTCGATTCCCTAGCTCTCAGCCCTACAACGCTAGCATGAAGCTTGGCGCGGACCGAACCTAACCCCAACATCGCTCGTCTTTTCTGCAGCTCCAACTCTGTACTCCACCACGCTCATCGGCTCTTCAGTAGCGCTTCTTCGTGTATAATCCTGGCTGCCCAAATTCCAGTACTTCATACCACCGAGTACCCCTCCCTTTGAGACGTCCGCGCCCACTCTCAGCACATCGACTGTACGCCCGCCATGCCTCCTAAACGCATGACAGCAAACCCCATGCGCCCGGCGCGCTATCGGCCTGGCAAACCCACGGCCGAAGACCGAACATCCTCGTCCGAGTCCGAGTCCGAGTCAGATGTCCACGCCCAAGAATCGGACCAAGTACAAAGCAAACCCGCGGCGCCCAAGGCAACGTCGTTTCCCGCCGGCGCAGGCCAGATCGCCAACAACCTCAAAAACGTCGACCTCAATGCGCGAAGACGAGAAGCAATCCAGGCGGAAGAGCGGCGGCTGGCAGCCGAGAAGGCGGCAAGGAATGCAGCGGAGGAGGGATTCGAGACGCAAAGCGAGGACGACTATGGCAGCGGGAGCGAAGAAAGCAGTTCCGAGGAGGAAGAAAGCGAAGAGGAGAGCAGCGACGACGAGGCAGCGCGCCGGCGCAAGCTATTGCGGCCCGTATTTCTCAGAAAGGACCAGCGAAAAGTCGCGGCAAACGGGAACGGGGTGCAAAAACCCGAGCACGAGCTTCAGGCCGAGGAGGAGGCGCGCCGCAAAGCCAAAGCCGATGCGATGGTGCAGGAGCAGCTCGAACTTGCAGCTGCAGCGCGCGCGGCAGGCAAAAAACACTGGGATGACGAAGACAACCTCGGCTCGGACGCCGAAATCGACGACGCTGACGGCGTGGACCCCGAAGCTGAGCACGCCGCATGGCGACTGCGCGAGCTGCAGCGTGTCAAGAGGGAGCGGCAAGCCATCGAAGTCGCCGAAAGGGAGCACGAGGAAATCGAGCGCCGGCGCAAACTCACGACACCGGAGCGTGAGGCCGAGGACGCGGCGTTCATTGCGCAGCAGAAGGAAGAGCGCGCGAGCAAGGGAACCATGGCCGGCATGCAAAAGTACTTCCACCGCGGCGCCTTCTTCCAGGACGACGCGCACGAAATGGGCCTCGACCGCCGTGACATTATGGGCAGCAGGTTTGCCGACCAGGTCCGCGACGTCGACACGCTCCCCGAGTACATGCAAATTCGCGACATGACGAAGCTGGGACGTAAGGGTCGCACAAAGTATAAGGATATGAAGAGCGAGGATACGGGTCGGTGGGGCGATCTTGGGGATCGCAGGAGAGGAGGCCCAGGAGGCGATTCAAGGGACATGGATGAACGGTTCCGCCCGGACGCTAGCGGAGGAAGGGAGGGTGGACATGGTGCTACAGGGGCGAACGCACGGCCAGTTGGTGAGAGGAAGCGCTCTGGAGGGCCGGAACAGGACCGGCATGTGCGCGAGGGCAAGAGAGTACGGGTTAACGATTGAAGACGCTGGGGAAAAGAAGCGAGATACTTACGGTCTCCTCGACACCATATGATTTTTGACAATCAGTTGGTGCCATTACTCTACACACGTTCCAGGAGACATCAAGAGCTGAACTATCATGGTTAAATCCGTCGGCGCAAAATGCGCCAGGTCTTGCGACGCTGCTGAGATACATGCGCGCCTTGTGTGGGAACTTTGGCCCGGTCCGATGGCATAGACCGAGCGACTTCAAGCAACGACAGCCATTTTTTTGGCCATGATACATCCTCAGTGAAACGATATAGTGGCTTTCTACTATGTGTACAAAGGTTGAAGTAAAGCGAGTAGAGCGATCATTCCTAGTGATATACAGCCAGAAAAGATGGGTAAAGCGTGCCAACTTCTCAAGTAATAAAAACGCCCTCTCAAGCGTTTGTCTCATTCAGTGCTCCAGGCCAACCCGCCAATCATGTTCCCTCCCATTTTTACCCTTGGGGTCTCCTCCCAAAGACAGCACTTTGATCCAAGCCCCTTTCGAACAAAAATCAAGACTGCGCCACGAAGTCGCCCTTTGGCGGAATTTTCACGAGCCCGCGTTGCTCCTTTGTGCGCCACTGAATAGCCTTCAAGATGCCATAGAGCACCTTGAGCGTAGGCGTCGGCACGCCGAGTGCCTCAGCCTCACGCAGCGGCTCGCCGAGGATGTTTTCGGCTTCGACGAAGTTACCCTGTGTCCGGTTAGCCAGCTCGCCCTTGCGTCCTACATGTCAGGCGGTTCCGTCCGCCAATCTGTCCCCAAAAAACACACCTTGCGTAAATCGGTCAGCATGGATGGCGGGAAATACATAGTTAGCGGGTCTACGTCAATCGTGGTCTCAACAACATCAGGGGGCAGATCATAGCCCGCCTTCTTCGCTGCGGCGCGAATCTCTTCCATTGCAGGGCGCACCAGCGCGTCGACCGCGCCATCGGCCAGCCGTATGCGCCCTGTGTCGAGGTCCGTGATGGCGCAAATGCTATTGAGGCAGGCATTGTACACGAGCTTCTTCCAGCGGCTGAACCCCACGTCCGCCGTATACGTGCAATTCGTCTTGCCGCCCGCGCCGTAAATACGAGCAAACTCCTTTGCTACAGCCTCCTCATAGGTTGGCGCGAGGTTGGGGTTGTGAAAGGGGCCGAGGATGAGGCGGTCTTTGTCGTCGTGCTCGATGACGCCGTGGGCGACCTCGTGCGAGCCGATCAGGCTGACGCCGCTGAGAACGGCATTGTGCGGGAACGCGGCGAAGAAGGGCTTCTCGATATTGAGCCCGTTCTGAATCAACACGATCGTCGTGTAGTGTGGCGTTATGGCCGATTTGACCAGCTCTGCTGCCGTGGGTGGTACGTCGGGGATGTTTTTTGTGCTTAGGACGACGAAGTCGTAGGGTGGCAGGTTGTCGTTTTGAACATCGGGGATAGATTTGACGACTAGTTGCAAGTCGGTCAGTGTCGAGGCATACGTTAATCATGTGGGTCGGAACTTTACTCTTTGATGGCCGCCATGCCGAAAGCACGCCGTGGTCACAAGACTTGATGTGAAAGCCGTTCTTGATGACGGCGTCGTGGTTCGATCTCAACACGGCCGTTACCTCGGCCTGCCCACCTATCTCGAGATTCACGGCTGCCATGGTGCCCACGCCGCCACTACCGACTAATAGGACGTTGGACTTTTTTTGCTCTGAACCCATGATTGAACGGCTCAATTGGAACAAGACTTCAAGAACAGGATAGGAATAGACTCTTGGACAGACACAGGACAGACACTGAAGTTACAGAGGAAACCAGCTTACTTGAAGAGCTGCTTTCGAATGAGATGGGCTCTAACTACCTTATACTTGAGTAGCGGGCATTCGGAACGCGATTGCGTGTGCCGATATCATGACTACGCATCCACTTGTCAATGCAAGGCGTGAAGGGCGCGAGGGGTCGCAAAGACAAGCGGATACGCGGAATAGACGCGATAAGCCAAAAATAGCAAAGATTGTCTTGGCTCTTTATAGAGGCTGGATTGTTCAGCAATGAGACCCAATTTCGACGGATTGATTGGGAGGTATAATTCCACTGTCAACTACGTGTAACTATTGGGCAGACTGTTGTTGATCATTTAATAACACCTGGCTTTGACTTTCAAAAATCTGTCTGATTTCTGTGGTTGCTGCATTGCATCTTTGCACAGATGGAGAAGGCCTCGAGTATTTGTTTGTTGTTCTGGACAGAGCTGTTGAATCTTGTATGACAGAACTGGTGGCTGTTGCTCTCCACCACGCACCTGGACTTGGACTCTGATCGTCTTTCCGCGCGTTTGTCTCAGGACCTCCACATTGTCTGACTACTTTGACTTGAAGTCGGATGTCTCATCAAAGCTAGTCTCGCAAGGCCGACACCAGCAAAACAGTCTTGGGATTCGATTGAGTTGGACGTTTCCCAGTGCCTTCACGAGGAAACTCCTTGAAAGCTTCGCCTGCACTCATCCCAAGTATCTCAACCTAAAGCATGTCGGCTGCGTATCTGTGCCTTCTACTCAGAAGTTGCAGTAGGAGCCCATTGATACAGTGCTTTGATCTTGGCCTAACGCATCCCTCGCAGCAGCGGGTTCCGAGTGAACCACACGATGCGAAGAAGGGATACTTGTACGGATAAACCCATAGGAAGCCCGAAGGCTAAGCATTTCCAGTACGCTGAGGCCTTGGATCTGTTTGCAGTTTCGTGACAGCTCATACTCATATTAGCAGGATGAGAGCGGCTTGGGAGTGGTGATCATGTAGTCTCTGGAGCAGAACTAAGAGGATGTTTGTCTGCTAAGTCTGAAATAGCAGCGTTCAGGTAGAAGGATTCCGCAAGATGACAGAGAAAGGTTTGGTTCCGTAGAGTCGCCGCTTTTGAGCCAAACGCACGAAGAGTTGCGATCATCTCGACGTTGAGTTGAGACAAGCGTGGCGCACCGGCGATGACAGTACCATCCTTGGAGACATCGATCAACTCATGCTGCTGTCTAATGACCCGGTTATCAAAACCGAGAAGAAGCCTCAGTACTTTAAGCCTGGATGACGACAAACTTAGCCATCATTAGAAAGACGCGTCGTTATAGCATGGGAAGAAACGTTGCAAGCCAGCTGCCACACGTCAAGCAGCTTGAGTGGGCTTGCACATGTCGTGAGAGTTGTAGAAAAATATGGATAGAGAGTAAGTTCCTGTGAGTGATGGGTACTGCGAGCGTTGATGAGGAGAGGTCGAGGTGATGAGCTGGTGGTTCTAAAAGGACGTCGGTTGACTCCTGCTGCCGATTCGGCAAAAATCGGCCAGACGCCGGACGCCAGACGACGGGAGGCGGGACATGGTTTGGGGCCCTTGCAACAACATCCCGCTCCCGTCCTTACATTGACCAAAACACTCGACACCAAATCCTTCTTGACTGCCTTTGGACCCATTCGCTCTTATACCGAAAGCATGCGCTTGGAGACATTATTGCGACTATTTCGCTGCCCTGGTTGATTTGCGACAGCTCCTGCCAAGTCCAACTCTTAACATGGCAGCATCTGACAAAGCCACGCTGAACGCACTCCTGGCTGCTCATCTATCAAATTTGAAAAGCCACCAGGCTATGATGCGCCAGATGCGCGATTATGTGGCCGCCATCCAGAGATCCCAGTCGACATTCCAGATTCAAGTGGTAGAAGAACTCAATCAGATGAATCAAAGAGCCGAGAAAATCTTACAGGACGCAAGGCGCGCAGGTGAACTTATGGAGCGTCTTCACATCCAAGAAAAGAGTCCATCCTCATCCCATGGCACACAGATGCATACCACTTCTTCAACAAAATCATTAGGGAGAAGAAGTAAATACGACATGGAACCGGAGCCAGCCGGAAACGCTGCAAAGCGTCAACGCGTCTCTGAACATCCAAACCTGTATATGCCTGCTTTCCCACCGGTCCTTCCACCATTTCCCAATGAGATGCCCAGGTCTTCCCAATCAATGCGCCCCTCTTGGCATCAGAATCTAGTTCCAGAAGAAACCACGGACGAAGGGAGCATGCAGAACCGCATAATTGTGGCAAACATCCCCCCGGACGTGCAAGAAGGCGACCTGCGGAAGCACTTTGGAAGAATTGGGCCGTGAGTGATATATGCCGCATCACTTTGCAATATTCTAATACTCAATCTCAGGATTACTTTGAAGCACGCACTTCGCCTGCCCAGGCTTGCCGAAACCAAGATCCACGGGCTCTCGGGGACGTGTAAGTCGCTGTTCATGGCCACCTTGGATCTGTCAGACTACCAGGCTGCGATTCGTGCGGCCTCGCAGCTCAATGGAACACGAATCAAAAGCGATCATCTTGAGCCCATAATCGTGCGTCACTTTTGCGCTCCCACCACCGCACCGGCGGCTGGAGCGAAACGTCGCTTCGGCAACGAGAACGAGAGCACGACTAGCCCATCTACAGGCCCTCAGAAGAGGACGAAGATGGATGTCGACGTCAGCCAGAGCGCAAAGTCAGCGAATGGGGCTGTGCTGGAGCCTTCGCCTTCGTCCTCAGCGACTGCGCAACCCAAAGAGCGACAGGCTGACACGGTTCCTATGATCGCCGAAGCATCGAGGAGCGCCGAAGCGTCCGCGCTAGGCAAAAAACCGCGTCTCGATACAGGAACTTCAGAAACATCGGCACAGCCGCAGCAGTACGGTCAACCACAAGATGACCAACAAACCCCAACGCCAAACCCAGATACCAACAGTATCACCATCCATCCTGCCTACGCATCCTCGGCACAACTAGCACTCGGCTCCGAGTTCGAAGACATTAGCAACGAAGTCGACCGGCGGCTGGCCGAGGCGCAAGCGCGCCGCGACACGGCACACAAGGCGGTTGCGGCAAAAGCGCGCGCGGGCCGCAAGCGCAAGCGTTCGTCCTTCATGTCAGCGGCAGATGAGGAGAACGATGCCGAAGACCGCCCGTTAAAGCCCTCGTCTGTCGAGCCGCAAGGGACTACGAAAATGACAGATGAGGCCGACCAGCCGCGGAAAAAGAAGACCAAGATGAATGCGCATGTGGACAACAAGCGAGGAATCAAACGTGGTAACAGTGGGGACGACGGGACCATGGCCAGTGCGGCGGCAATGCAGAGCGGCGCAGGTAGGATCGACAGGCGCCAGCAGCGCAAAGAGAGGTTGCGGAAGAACAGCAGCAGCAGCGGCGTTGACGGAGAATCGGAGTATGTGACTGCGACAGCGAGTCCAGCGAGTCCGGCACCGCAGCGACGGCAACCGCCGGCGCGAGCTTCGAAGCGCGTAAGAAAGACTACGACGAAGACAGATTGCATAAATTTTTGAGAGTGGGTAGCTAGTAGACCTGCTGATTGGTTGTTTGGATAGAAGCCGTGACGAGCCCGGTCGGTTGGCAATAAGGAGGGGGGCATAGGTACTGCGCGGACAACGCGACAGGTCAAAGGAATGATATATTTACAGTACAAAGCAAAGAGGATCTATTATTCTGTTTCCGGTTGGCAAGAAGCGTCCGGAACAGCAAAACCGGAAAAGCACGAGTGAACTATGAACGATCACAAGGCCCTCATTGCTACGGTTCAACTCTTCAGCCCATTGACAAGCTCACTTCTGCAAGAATCGCCATCAAACACTCCCGTCACGCAGCCATCACCACGTAAAATTGATTTACAAGGAAAGATGCCGACAGTCGCGCGAAAGTCTGCTTGGATATTTCTGCCCTATAATCCCGATCCATCTTATGCGATGTCACGGGCAAACTGACAACATTCCCCGCAAAAGGAAAGACGATTGGTGCTTGTGGCACTCCCTCGCCATGTGAATGAATGAATGAATACATTTTCGTCCTTTTTCAGTCCGAGACTATGTAGGACGTGTCAGCCCAGAGGGCTGACATTTCTGTGTGTGGG
>JAIFKG010001294.1:0-28451 GCA_020351975.1 Phyllosticta ampelicida | reverse complement strand
TATCCAACACGACGGCCATGTAATATAATCTCTAATAATCAATAATCGACCAATGGTCGTTTGCACCAAAAACCCGTCTTCTTGAATGATGATGAGAAAGAACCTGCGCGTCGACTCTAGAAGCAGCTTAAAGGTCATATATAAATCACGTACCGATTAATATATGCAGACTTCCTGAGTTCCACTAGACAACAAGTCCTTTTGCCTCTTCTTTGAGACCACTAATCGAAGAAGTTTTGATAGCAACAACCACGTAGGCTTCTAGCGAGGAATTTTTTCCTTCAATTATCTGTTCCTCACTGACCAAGGACTCTTTGGCATATCTTAGCTCACCAGCGTGGTGTGGTTCAGATCAATGGAACTGCACTGGGGAACGAGCCATTTGCTCCTACGGCGACGAGTTAGTGCTATGTTCTAGGAACAAGCTTAATTTGAAGCTTTTACGGAGCGGGTTCACGTGGTCGCATACTTAGGACCCTGCCGTCTATGAGCATAATTGATCGAGAAATCTTCCATTGGTCTTGATCAATGCATGGAAAGATGTCGAAGAGGTCGGAGCCCCTGCGTCGATCCTGTCTGTCAGGGAGAGGGACATAGATTTATTTGACTTTCGCAGCCTGGGACTCCCAACATTCAGCTCTCGAAGAGTACAAGACCAGTAGCCAAGTCTTCGCGTAATCAGAAGTCTTTTCCTTGCAGGTATTACAGATCCACAAACATTAGTTCTGAGGAGATGGCGATCTGGGTCGACGCACCGGTCAAAAAAGTTGTGTCTTTAATTCCACCGTTTAAAATTTCAAAGAAACCAGTGGCCGTCATTCCCAGGAGCAATAATAAGCCGTAGAGATACTTCTCGCATACTCCCCATACAATCTAGTTCTCGCAGCCAGATATGCCTAGAATGATGCGCAGCCGAACTCGTACAGCTATCGCCCCAACCCAGAACCTTACCGCCTACAAATCATCCAATCATTACCACCGAGTAAGATAAAAACCTTATCCAAAGCATTCTACATCACTGCTTCAAAGTTCTCTAGGGTGTGTCTTTTCCGAGGCTGTCAGTAGGAATGAAGGCCGCGGCTCTCGAAAGAAAAACAACATCGCCGCTGCCAACCTCCTCAACACTACCGCTCTCCACTTTGTACGTGCGTCTCGTCTTGGTGGGAGTTGGAGACCCGCAGCGGTTCTCTCCATAGAGTTCGGGCTCAAATAGTGCAAGATGTTGCGCTATGCTCAGGAATTCCGCAGTTCGAGGTGAGTCATAGGGAAAGGATCAGTACAGAGCAAGGACGTTTCTGATCTGCACCTCACCAGCATCCATTCTGAGCATGGGTTTCGGCAACGCGTTTAAATGCTCGTATAAGTCTCTGAAAGCGTACAATCACGTCCCTGACGAAATCGAACGCCAAGGGAAATACAAACCCAATTTGGCATTTATGCCATTGGACCTGCAACTCCTGTAACACTCATTGCGCCAGACTGGCGATCACAAAGGACTCTTGCAGAGCCATCTCCGACTTATATGCCACCATGGACCTTCAAACCAGTGTCTCACATCAGTGCTTTTGACAGTCGATACAAGTATCTGCCAGCAGGTCCCTCAGCTCACTTTCTGTTCTCAGACTCAGCAATCATGCGCCGCATCCTCTCATTTGGCCAGCGCGGCGATAACCAGTTCCACCATAAATTTGACCACACCCTTGACTACTCTTTCCGCCATGGAGAATCTTCCGACTGTCGCTCCCAAGGCGGTTGACTTTGCCATAGCTGATCTCACTATCTACACTGCTTCTCTTCTCCCGTCACTAGTCATCACTCGGGTTCCCGGTAAGACTGCACCGGTGACATGGCCAATCATCATCTCATATATTGCCATGCGCTTCCTAGCCGATGAGTGGCAGACAGCACACCGCGACTCCCCAGAGATTCCTGATACAGTTGCCATCTTGACCAATACTGGTTCTACTGCTTGTATAAGTCCTCTCATCATGGCTGTGATATACGAGGTGTGGGTAGGGTAGCGTCAGATGCCCCCACAAACACTGACGCTTTGTTAGCAAAATCATCATACCATACAAACGGCGATGGTCGGGCAAGCTATTACTTGCGGTGGCCAATGTTACCAACACGTTCGGTATCGGCATCACCACGTGTGGAGGAAGTCCTAATGGAAAGACTCACACTTTGAACAGTGTCGTCCCGCACATGACGGGCTGTATCCTTCAAATCATCGTCATTGGAATCCTTATGGTCTGACTCGGCGTCACTTCGCCGCGCCTCCAAAGCGTCTTCCCATCGCAGATGCAGCAGCCGACAGCGTGGCTCTTCTGGACCTCGGCCGTCAGCATGCCGTTCTTTCTCATCCACCTGATCACCAACACAACACTGACCTTCAACCTCGCCAAAGCCCGATCACTGGGCCCAGTCAGGGACGCCTTCAGCATGAAGCTGTGGTTCTCCTTTTGATGCACCCTGCCGCGGGCTTGATTATAGGAGTCGGCTGCTTCATGAACATCCCTGGGGCACGGGCAGAAGCCAGTACAGCAGCAGCAACATCGGCGACGACAACCGTTCGCAAGAAGATCTCGGGGTTGAACAGACGATTAAAAGCGAGACTGACATCATTCCGCTGCATCCAGGTTTCTCCATCACAAAGCCACACAGAGCTTGTTTGCTCGACAAGCCGTCTCTTGGACGGTGACCATCTGATGCTGTTGTATGCATGGACCTAAGCCACGGTAGGTAGAAGAGGTGCAATTCGAATGCCCCGAACGAATGATTGAGGCCCAAGATGAGGGGGTGAGACAGCGCGCTATTATTTCATATGCTATCATTGTGCAATCACAGCAGTACGCAATTCATAGTAAATGTCTCGCAGGGGAGGATGCCACTTGGAATAACTCCATGAAGCGATTGTCGAAAAAATTGGCCGACGAGCGCGCAGCAAAACCGAAAACACGGATTGCAGAAGTCGTATGCATTTCACCTATCAAGCTTGTTTGACTTTAAGCTCACACGAAAGGGCTCGCAACTGCAGGAAATACAATCGCCGTTCTTGGAAGGAGCATGATTCAGAACGCCGCCTATGATATGGCCGACTGGGTTGCGCAGCAGAGAACGTTCTCCACTGCTGTTCCCTTTGACTTGGGGATCGTCGGTTCGTGCCGTAGCTACCCACCATTGACTGAAGTGTTTGTGTACTTGGCACGGAAATGGTACGAGATACGTCGGTCAAATGTCTGAATAGGTGGTGGTGATGATGATATTTTAAGGTCCCAGGCACTAGCCCAGCGCCCATGGGGCACGGGACCGGTGAATAGGTGGTGGTGTTGTCGCGACCGAATGCTTTGCAGCTCGAATGAAATGGGCTAAGTTTTCCAAGTTGTGCTAGTATAAGATCTCCTGGAGGTGGTTCATGTCGTCATTTTCGGGATCTCGAACTTCCGGATTTTCAGCGCCGACTTTGAGTAATATTGTCAAACACCACTGCGTAACGTTGCTTTCGCCACGTTTTGCGGTGACGCGTACACAGACAACGTGTGTAGGTATGCCACTAAGATCGGGCAGGAGACACCTGGAGGCTTGGATCGACAAGTCTGAACAAGCATGAGTTTGTCATGTCAATAAAGAACTCTATTTAGGAGTCTCGACGACCGTATGATTGCAGCTCTTCGAGAAAGTTATGCATCGGATGGTCATAAGTACACTTATGCAACTCCACAAGTCAAAATGCCCATAGTAATACGGCATGAGTATAGTTCTTGGGCCGACACCATGTCCTCCTGAAGAGTCAAATGGAAGATTGAATGCAAGGTAAAGATCCACATCAGAGGAGACCGCGAGCCTGGCACTCAGCCTCAACGGCACTGGAATTACCCATCTACGCTAGAACGTAAGAATGGTGCTGGCTTTATTATTTGGTGGAGGCAGAAAAGTCCTCAGGAATTGGACATCCTTCCCATTTGCTCTTGTGGCTTATAAGCACGGGAAATCCACTGAACATCAGAAGTAGACTCAGCGGTCCGCAGGAAGATGAAGAGCCAGCCCCTTCAAGTCGGTGGTTATCCCACGACGACTATCCAGCTCCCAGACATGGTCGGCGGATGCGAGGTATGGAAAGCCGATCTATAGTAAGATTTGCTCATGTCTTTCCCAGAATCATCATTATGAAGACAGTCGGGCCAAGGTCTTTTGCAGCCATTTTTATGATCGAAGAATTCATGGATATGGCTTGATGAAGATGACTTGTGACAACATTCCGCCGTGGCTATGTGATGAAGGCATTCATAGAGTGTTCTCTCAGTTCCCAGGGTATCTATAAGCGATATCATACAACATCCTTATGTCGTCCGTCCGGTTGTTTCTGTATGGCTGCGTCATGCCTCTCGCAGACCACCTACGCTCTCCAATTCTGGACCAGCCCATGTAACCGATCGATCACGACCGGCATTACCGCACTGACACTATCCTGAATCAGGGCTTCAAAGTGGCGAATCGCCTCCTCCTCGCCCATATCCAAGCACATACGCTCCTGGACCTTCCACACGGCCTTGTCGCGCTCGATGCGGATGTCGGGGACGTTGGCCTCGCGCATTAGCGAAAAAAGATTCAGAATGAGCGAGCTCTGCTTGCGCAGCGTCGAGTAGGCCGTGAAGCAGTAGGTCTTGAATGCGCCGTAGTTGGGCGACGAAGGGCCGCCCATGCCCGCGATCATCAGGTTATCGAGCTTCATGAGAGGTGCAAAGGGTTTGGGGTCACGGCCGAGGATATAGCCAAAGTCGGCGTGGAAGAAATGGCCCGAGGGTGCAAGAAGCAGGTTGTCGAGGTGGCGGTCACCGACGCCGAGGAGGTACGTGATGACGCAGTAGCCAGCGCACGATTTGACGTAAGTGTCCATGGACTCTTTACGCACGCCAAGAGGTGCGGATTCGTCTGGGTTGTTGGCGCGCAGGTAGGAGAGGATGCTGCCTTGGCCTTTGTATTTTGTAACGGCGGCCGCGAGGGAAGTTGACGGCACGAATTGCACTAGACCTGCTGACGTTGATGTCGCAAGGATGCGGTACGGTGACAGCTTGAGGTCGAGATTCTCTTGCCGCAAGAGTTGGTCCATGAGCGTGATGATTTGGATGACGAGCTGATCCTGGCGCAGGTCGTCGCCGGTCTTGAAAATGACGGGGTATTTGGCGCCTGTACTTGTTTTGAAGTTGATAAGAAGAGGATACAGCGAGGATTTGAAGACGTTGCAGTCATCAGGGAAGCAGCCGACGACTTCAACCGATGGATCCAGGGGAAGTGGTAGCGGAGGGTCGATGTGGACAAGGTCGTTTTTGGGGTCTGCCAAAAAGCGCTTTAGACGTTCAATCTTCCGCGGACGGTCTTCTCGCGAGAAGCGAATCTCCTTGGAGATTTTCGAAAGGACGGTTATCAGCTCGGCCTGTCTGAGGAGAAGTTTTCGTCGGGCTGGACCCTCTGGCAATTCCATAAGCGTCGTCATAAAGTCGTAGTCTACCTTGGCAAATAACTGGCGATGCTCGGAACCTTGCTCTGGGCTGCGGTCGTCACATTCGACCATGAGGTACCAGTGGAAGAAGTTTCCTAGTTGCATATTGTTCGCCGCCCTGGTGATAAGAAATCGCGCGAGGGAAGAGTCTCCGAGAGGCTCGGCATCTGACTCTGGTTGGACTGGCTCGAATTTCAATGCCTGTACCAGCTGGAGCAGGTACATTTGCAGTTCGTCATCGTCAGCTTTTCGTAGCCGGTCCACGGCAAAAGATCGAACAGCGGGGTGGTCAAATGTAGGGCCAAGAAGCTCCAATGCATCATCGACGTCAACCTCGGCCCATTTAGAGAGCAGCTGGACCGCTTGTCGCGCTTCAGCCGGCTCACTCCAAGATACCGACTTGACAAATTTGGTCAGAGCCTAAAGACGTTAGCTGTGAGATGAGGAACAACATATGGGGCACATACCCTCTTATCTCTGGTCAAATGATGCCTGAACTTCCACACCATGTCTTTGTCATCGGCACTCAATTCGTGTGTTGGTCCATAGGACATGATTACCTAAAATTTCAGCGATCAGAGGTGAATCAAAAGGGGCACACTAACGTTCAGTTCGTCTCGAGCTTTGGCGTTCGGCTTCATGTCGCGATCCATCACTCCGGTCCGGTGGTTGCGCACCAAC
Organism: Phyllosticta ampelicida; assembly: GCA_020351975.1. NCBI lineage: Eukaryota > Fungi > Ascomycota > Dothideomycetes > Botryosphaeriales > Phyllostictaceae > Phyllosticta > Phyllosticta ampelicida. Next base: position 22,270 of record JAIFKG010001294.1, on the reverse strand, counting down.
CTCCTATGCTTGCTTTCTGCGGGGTTGTCGCGGATTCCAACCTCTGGATCGTATATCCGAATAATCCTGCCAGCGTCAGGGTCTCCACAGACGCTACCGTCGGCGTTGATTCCTGGGCCAAATGATACCTCCGGAGGCGGCTTGAGACGAATGTCGGAAAGAGAGGACGATTGCAGGGTCGAGATAGGCGGGGCGGGATATTCATTGTCGGTGAAAACTATGGGGTGGTCGAAACGGGGAAACTCAATGTATAGAAAGAACTTTTCGTCGTCCAAAACGTCGTCTCCGCTCTCGTCCTCCCCTCCGTCTTTGGATGCGGCTGCCTGTCTGCCCGACTTTGGTCTTGTGCGAAATGTGTTGCGTTCCAGCTGCTCCATTTTGCGAAAGACCATTTGGTCCAGCCACCTATTTTCGGTAATCTCTCCCATCTCATGCTTCTTCATCAGCACCTCAAGCCTCTCCATTTCCGTGAGAACCTCATCAACTTCTTCCGCGGGCTTGCCATGACGTCGGGTCCGTCGACGGGCTGGTTTTATGTACGGCGTAGTCGAGGACGATAGACCATCTGCTGCTCGGTGACGGTGAACGCGACAGCGTTGCCGTCCTTTTTGTAGCGTATTGTCCTTGTCGAACAGAGGTATTGTTGACCCGCCGAATGGTATTGCGTGAAATTGGGAGTCTTCTCCGCCGGTTGGGGAAAGATCCCAGACGGTCAGAGCAAGCTGGGAGGATTGAGGGATGGTCGAGTAGTTTATGGGGAGCGTCAGCCACTCGTTCCAAAGTCTGACCGACTTGAATGACTTGTAGCTGGTTTGGACAGCAACGGTGAGCGGCTTGCTGTCGGCCCATAGCTGCGCGGTGACGAACAATTCCGAGTGCGGGCTGCGCAAAGTCAGAAGAGAAGCTGTAGGGGAGCTTTTTCAGAAATTCACCTCAAATTTGATCCAGTGTGTCGTAACTCGGGATTCTTGAGCAAGGTCGAGAAGGGTATTGGCTTTTGGTGGCCGTCAAGGTTGTTTCTGAGCAACCGTCAGCTTCCCTGTGCGCGTTAGACGGGCTAAGTCAGGAACTGACATCCTGACGTGGACAGGCAGCTCAAGTGTAGATGAGCTGGCAAAAGAAAAGGGCTCCATGGCGTGGAGGTGGTGGATGTTGACTGCAGCAGCTTGTGAGCTACGGTCAAGTCATGTCAGCGGGACTAGGGCGTCGGCACCCGGCGGGCACCCGGCGAAAGGTAAGCGATATCCGATCACCGCGACCGCGACCGCGTCGCGATACTCTCGGCGCGTCTTCCATCTCTCTAAACAACACCCTTGCGACAAACGGGGCTCTTGCGCCCCACCGTCGACACTGGTGGTTCACCGTCATCACCTCCAAGGCTTCCATTGTCGACCACTGGTTTTGTTTTCCGTTTGTTGCTTGACGCCTGGACCCTTCCCTCGACCCTTCCCGCTAGCTATCTGTAGCTATCATGGCGAGACTCAACACCAATATCATCCCTTCCAAGTCGCCATCACATAGCCAGGACTCCTCAATCTATCGGGATCCCACCCCGCCAGGCGAGCCAAGTTTGACTGTGCGAAGGTCAGCACGCTCCACTCGCTCGGTCTTCTCGCCACCGGCCGGCTCTTCTTCAGACAAGGAAAACTCTGAGGACCCAATGTCGAGCCCGCGCCTGACCATGGACAAAGGAAAAGGCCGCGCGCGCTCTCCCAGCACGTTTCCCACTCCAACTTCGGATGAACATCAGACGCCAAGGCCCAACAAGCGTAGAAGGCTGCAGGAAAGAGACAGAGACGTGCGTGACGCGTCAACCGCTCCGGTCCAAATTGGAGTCTCCATCACCGGCACCGAATACTACGACCCCGAGCAGAATCCAGAGGAAAGACGCAGATTGCGCGAGGAGCAGCGAAACCTCCAACGTGATTTCAATGGTGCGTCTCCACGTTGTCCCTCCAGCGCGCTACTAATCGCCAGCAGACTTGCGCGATGAGATTTTGGCCGAGAATGGAACATCCAAGCTCGATGAGTTCGTCGAACGTGCCAATCGCACCTTTGACAAAGTGAAGCAGACGTCGGACGCGACCCTTGACTCGCGCTTGATGATCCAAGCGAGTGAATTGACTTTGAGAAAGACCACCCAGCTTGTCGTGGGCGACAATTCATCTGGAATCGACATTGATGAGTTCGTGTCCAAGTGCATCACCTTCATGCAGTCCGGTGGCAATCAGGACGAAAACGCAGACATCCAGCCTCTCTCGACCCAAGCCCACGCACGTAGACAGGCCGCGAGGAGAAACAATGATGACAGTGAAGACGAGCAAGAAGAGACTGGCGATGCGTTTGCTTGGGACGTGCTGGGAGAGCAAGCTTGCTTCTGTCATAATCAGAGACCTCCTGCGCCCGGCTTTCTTCTTGGACCTCTTTCGGTTCAGAAGCGCATTCGCTCTACACAGACGACACAACGACGTGGCCGCCTTCGCGCCGATGCTTCACGGGCAAAGCGGCCGCAGTCTCTGGAGCCCGATGATATCCAGCGCAACGACAACAACAGCGCCATGTCCGCGGCCGGAAAAATCAGAAACCAGCTTGTGACCGTGATCAATGCCGGGGTTAAGGCCTTTGAAGCAGAGGTTGCAGAACTACCTTCAGACTTTCCTGACGAGGAAATTCCAGAGATTATGGAAAAGCATGGTCTCGTGGCTGTGGATCAGGAGCCCAACTTGAACCTCTTCAAGTTTTTCATCAATCCACACTCATTCGGCCAGACTGTGGAGAATGTCTTTCACATCTGTTTCCTAATCAAGGAGGGTCAGGTTGCCATTCGCCATGATCGAGATGGATTCCCAACAATCTGTAAGCATCTGCTTGTCTACGTGACATCCCTGCTAACGTTTGCCAGCCCCTGCAGAGAGTAGTGAACGCAGTGAGCAGGAAGGGGGAGGCGGAGTTCGAACATACCAGGCCATCTTCACACTCGACGTTCCTACGTGGAGGAAACTTATCCGTGCGTACGATATCCGCGAGCCCTTGATTCCCCACAGAGAAGAAGAGCAGCCATCACGGACGGTGCGCGGCTGGTACGGCTGAGTTCTTTCAACATTTCTTCGGCCATCAGCGGTGTCTCAGGCGTTTAAACCGAGCTCGGGTCTGATTAATATCTACATCATTTTTTTTCTCCTGACGACCGAGGCTTTTCGGAGCATTGATCAAGGGCCTCAAGGCTCAGTCGTCCATTACATGTAAGTTGCACGTGCTGGAGTAGATGCGATGTATGGTTTGGTGCTATAGAACGGCGGGTTTCTTTTCCAGGCGCTCGGCCATTTTAGTTTGATGCCTCAGTAAAAATCATGTCTTTCACGCATAATGGTGCGTGTAACTTTGCTCAGCATTTCCAACCCTGTGATCCACACACTTGGCAAGACAGACTGAAGAACCTTTCGAAAATTAAGTGGCCTACGACACAACATCCCTCCTGGGCTTACGACAGCGAACTTGTTTCCGCCATCAGGCAGTCTCCACATCGGTTCCTCGGCTCTTCTGGTTGCCGAGCCCCAATGCGTGAACAGCCACACCCGCTGCCCACATCCCCACACGGCGCGATCTGCTCCCCACGTTTTGTGGCTTGCAGCAAGCCCCCGAAATCTGGGTAGTGATTTGGACGAGGCCATTGGAACAGTGTAGCTGGATTTCTGATGCTTCATTACGAATTCGCTAAGCTGTCTCGTGGCAGGCTAAAGGTAACGACATCTGATCCTGTGCAATAGCCTCCAAATACACAACCTCTTGACAGCTCCCTCGAATCATTCAAGGTCTGCAGTTCAGCTGAAAATGTCTGAGTACAATTTGGAGCTATTAGTCGCCATCGATTTCGTCGCGAGACAGTCGTTTCGGCACTTCAATTGTTCAGCAGCCGGTTTCGGTCGAAAGGAACTAAAAACTTCAAGTGGGACGCATGTGCCCCTCCCTCCTAAACACGCTGTCTGCCGAAGCATCACCACACTGGTGACGATGTCGTAAACACGCAGCTAACTCCAAGTATCGCTTTGTGGGGACTATCTCAAAAGTTCCCCTGGTTTTGCGTTTATCCGCATCAGATCTATCATATCCTTGCGCGGATGCTGCTACCCCACATGAAAGCCACCGCGACCTGTGGCGTTGGAGAACTAAAAGAGGCAAGGAGGGACCTCCGGTTCGACGCCCCTGGTTAGGACTTAACCCAACTGGTAGCTGGTTACGTAAAAGAGTACAACCCCCCAATGTCGCAAACAGTGAACATCAATTTAACCTAACAGGCTGTCTTCCTAATCACCCGCTCTCAAGCTTTTCTCTTTGTAGAAAGTTGCCCTGATGATTCAGCAAAAGTGGTAATCCCTTTGCTCTAATTCGACCGCTAGCATCCACTAGCAGCCGTCCGGACCAATCTTTGCTCTCGTTCCGAATCGACTGTTCCTAATGATCCATATAGTTTGACAGACGTTTGAAAGGGTCGGGAAGGGCTGCAGCGGAATCAGGTTTAAATGCAGCTGAACCGCTGTTGCCACATATACGCAATTCCTTCCCACAAACTTGTCCCTTTTGACCACACAGATGCTCTCCCTTGAGTTTCGGAAAATCTTGCCATTCTGATCATGTCCGTCTCAGATTCAAAGCCTGTCGATATTCCTGTTCCCCCGAGAAAAAGCGGCCGTGTCAATGGAAAGGAAGACGAGCTTTATGGGTTGACATCGAAATGGCCAGTCGCGCTGGACCTCACTGGGTCCAATCTGCCATGCCGGCTGGAAGGGGAAATCGGAGATCTCGTCGTCCTGGGACATATTCCAAGAGAAATCAGTGGCACGTTCTACAGGGTCATGTGTGATCCTTTTGTGCCCCCTCACCCGAACAACGTACCCCTGGACGGCGACGGGAGCATCCAGGCGTTCAGGGTCAAAGATGGCCGCGTCGACATGAAGATGCGCTACATTGAAACCGAACGTTACAAGCTGGAGCGTAAGGCCAACAAGGCGCTGTTTGGTCTCTACCGCAACCCCTTTACGCATCACCCCTGTGTCCGCGCTGCCGTCGACTCGACGGCCAACACGAATCTCGTGCACTGGGCCGAACATTTGCTCGCGCTGAAGGAGGGAGCGCTTCCTTATGCGGTCGACCCGCACACTCTGGAGACCCGAGGCTACGACCCATTTGAGAAGCAAAACGTCAAATCCAAAACCTTCACTGCGCACCCTAAGGTGGATCCCTACACCGAAGAGCTCGTAGTCTTCGGTTATGAGGCGAGAGGTCTCGCCTCCAAAGACATCGTCGTGTACCACCTGGACAGACGTGGCAACAAGCACGACGAGCAATGGATTGAGGCACCATGGCCTGCCCTCGTCCACGATTCGGCCATCACGAAACACTTTATAGTTCTCATCCTGTGGCCCTTTGAAGCCAACGTCGAGCGCATGAAGCAGGGCAAGCAGCACTGGGCCTGGAACTACAACCTGCCGGCCACCTTTATCGTGGTGCCGCGGCGCAAGACCTCAGCCGCTGTCGTCGGCTGGAAGGAGGGCGAGTACCGCACCTACTCGTGGCGCAACTGCATGCCAATCCACACAGCTGGCGCGTGGGAAGACGACAGGCACGGCACCATCTACCTCGAATCGTCGCGGGTCCACGACAATGCGTTCCCTTTCTTTCCGTCTGCCGACGGGACGATGCCGGCGGCGGATGCAAGGGCTGACTACGTGCGCTGGGAGCTGGACCTGTCGAAGCCCAACGGCGCCACGATTCCGGACCCTACGGTCGTCCTCGACCTGCCCAGCGAGTTCCCGCGCATCGATGAGCGGTTCATGACGACGGCCTACGACGTCGTCTTCTTGTGTGTCTTCCAACCAGACGCGGCCAACGGCGGCAAAAATATCTTCCACGGCCTCAATGCGCTCGCCATGCACAACCACAAGACCAACACGACGCGCTACTTTTACGCCGGCGACGACTCGCTCGTCCAAGAGCCAATCTTCATCCCGCGTACGGCGGATGCCCCTAACGCCGACGGCTGGGTCATGGCGATGGTCGAGCGACGTGCGGCAAATCGGAATGACCTTGTCGTCATTGATACGAGGGAGTTTGAGCGACCCGTTGCCATTGTGCAGCTACCGTTCCATGTCAAGACTCAGATCCACGGCAATTGGGTCGATGCGGAACGTCTGGGCAGTATGGAGAGTATTGTGAGGGACGCGGGCGATGTGAAAATCAGCAAAAAGGGGACGTTAGAGCCGTTTGTTTGAGGGAGACAATGTGCTAAAGTAATGGACTCTAGGACACATACATTCCCGGCTTGTGTCTCTCACGAGTCTGGAGGCGTCATCATTCTTTTGTTCTGAGCCTTGAAGTGCGAATGGTCACTTCCAGGTGGTAGATTATCGCTTTGGAACTTGACCTTCTTCCTCTTGTTAATATAATACCATGACTGCTGTAATTCGAAAACATGTCTTCTCAGAAGTCAAGAAAAAATTTTCAATTGGATTCTGCTTCTGATGGTCGCCAAACTGCAGAGTATCAAGAAGTACTAAGACATTGCAAAATCATGACAGGTCATGTCCAATCCATAAGGCATTCTTGGCGACAACTTCTGTACATGCAAAGTCCATTTCTCTTCCATCGGTGTTGAAAAGCAGGTCACGAGTATAGTGGCCATCAGACCGTTTCAAAGTATTCAAGTTCTGGGCATTTCAGTTCTTCACGTCCGGCGTGGATCTGAGAGAGGATAACAAGAAGGCGATACGAGCCTATCCAGCTCTACCGCATGTCCACACGGCTTATTTTCGACAAGCACACGCTCTCTGCTTAGCTGTACACAACACCGGGCTGCCTTGCGAAACCAATCATCCCCGGGGCTGTCGTGTTGTCAAAGACCACAAACTGACTCTTCAAGAAAATGGCACCAAAGACGTTGAACGGCATTCCAGAGCTCGATTGAAGCCCTCCAAAGCAGTTGCCTCTCTGATCCACAGGGCCATATACCAAGTAGATGCCCGGTATCGTTTGTGGTACGCCGCCAATGGTTAAGTTCAGCGCGGGAGGACTTGCGGAACATGGCAGGATAAAGCCACCATACGTCGAACTGTAGCTGGCGCCGGGTACTACGTTGTAGTAAGCAGTCGCGACGTCTTGAGGCAAGTAAGCCAGAGTGGTCCCAGTGTCAGCGATCGCGGACATGGCTCTGACGACAACAGGGTTCTTTCCGATAGAGTATTCGGTGATATTGAACGCCCAGAAACCCTTTTGCTGCGGCGAGTTTACAACCACGGGAGTGTATGTGATGCTGCCAGTGTACAGGGATGAGTTGAAGTTTCCAAAGGTGTAGAACCCAGGTGTATTCCTTTTGAGGCTGGCGGTGAAGATCGGCTTGGCAAGCTTGGCTCTCACATTGTCGAAGAAGGTAGCTTGCTTGGGTATCACCGAGTTGAGAGCGCTGGCTGCGAGGCCCAATACACCGTCGCTGGCAGTGTCTTGCAAAAACAGGCTTGAAGTGCTTGTTGCGGCTTCCACGGCCTGGCGAGTTGCAGTGACTCCGCCAACGTTGACACGGTCGGCATAGACCGTACCAGCACCCGCACTCCCATCGCCGTAGTTGATGCTCCAAGTGAGTCCAGTCATGATGGTTCCAGAAACTGACGGGTTATAGAGTTCCTGACCAAGTTGTTGCCCGAGTGGCATCAAGGTCGAAAAAACCCAACTGACGCTCATTAGCAAATTGGAATTCAATTTTCCCCTGAGACTTACAGATCGGACGAGCCAGTGTCGAATACAAGCTGCATGACACTTGATCCAACAGTCACGGGCGACAAGTACAAGGTGTCGTAGTCATCCTCAGAGACAGCAGACACGTCGCGCACGTAAAACCGCGAGCCAGTTCCAGCTGAGGCTAGTGCAGAAAAGGCTCTGCCAGCAGCCGCCTTGACATCCGCAGGCATAACTCCGCCGTATTTGTTGTAGGCATTTGCCATCTGAATGGGGCCATTTTTGCGAGTGGCTCCGCGCGCAACTTGGTGGCTAGTGAAGGAAGTGTCGACATCGAACGGCGCAGCGATGGCGGAGCCAAAGAGGACAGCAAAGGTAAGCACCCGATTCATCGTGTCGGCCTGCTAAATAGGCCTGCGGGTTGTAAAAAGAGGTTTCAGTATACGTAGTTTTGGAAGTTTAGCTTCTGTCAGCACAAAGTGACCCAGCTTCAAGATATATATCCATCCTGCTTGCTAATGTAGACGTTGCACCGACGCTTCCAGACGCAGACGTCACTTTGTCCGGCTGCGAAGCGACAGCGCGTCGCTATGACCCGTTTCAGCGAGGGATCATCATCTTCGTTGAGTGCGAATACAAACAAGTCGGCTGAATTAAATGATTGGGGCGTTTGGCGGGACCATGTGGGACCGGGCGTTCTGTGATCCAGGATGGTGGTACAAAGGGATGAGGTAGTCTTTATGCGGATGATGAGGTTGAAGACGCCGCATTCCAGGTCTGCCTTCGTACTCCGCGCCATGTTACGCAGCTTCGAGTCTCGTGCCAGGGGATTTTCACCAAGGCTCCTGTGCGGGGGAAATACTCGTCGTCTGCTTCTTGAGACATCGACACACGGCGCCCAGCACCCGGCTTGAATTTCCACCCATGTGGTAGAGTGGAAGTAGCCATTGTCCCATCGCCCTGGGTTTTGATTTTGGATCGATATATTGAATTGCTGCTGGAATTTGAGTAGAATTCCCTTGGGAGTTCTCTTGCACACTACGCATAAGTCACAATAGATACTAACGGCCTCGAGTCTAGACCACTATCGTTAGCCAGAGATTGTACGCGTTGAAAAGGAAACAAAGTAGAATACTCCTACCTTGCGAGTGAGCAAAGAGTGTCTTACTAATGGTAAGTCATCTATTCATCAATCCAGCCGCACGTCTCGGCTTTGTGGTAATCAGGTTGTGAGAGGCGTTGCTCCAAAAAAAAGTTCAAGCTGTAATTCGATTCCAAAGAGAACTGGACTAGAGGAATACAACGCTGGAACCAGCCCAATATTGCTGAGAGGCAACGAACATCTCAAGACCTGCTGTACCGAATTCCTGTTTCATCAATGACCTTTGTCTTAATGTTTCGCGTTCTCTTGAAATGATCGTGGATCTTGTTTCGCCCGGCGGGACCGAAACGCTTCCTCGTGCGAGCTGAACAGAGTTCCAAGGCATTCTAGCAGTATCCAGTAGTGTTACTTTCTCAGATGAAGCCCAAAAGACCTTTTCAAATCGTCGATAATAGTGGTCGCAAGCGGTCGGTCGCACGGCATCGCTCCATATTCCGGGCATGGCCTAGCACGCGTCATTTTCCCCTGCCGCCGCAGCATCACCCTTCTTTTCATGTGCGAACCCAGCCTCTTCCCGCTTATGGGTCCCCTTTGCTTCCAGCTTACTGTTCTTCAGGATACCGCCGGCTTTCTCCATGAGACTTCCCATAGTCGAATCTGAGCGCGTCGTTACCTCGCTGTTTGCATCTGCTGAAGTTGATCTCTAACTAATGAGCATACCGTGTTTGTCTGATGGCGAGAAACTTCCTGTCTTGTTGCCAAAGCCTGGCCCGCTGGTGGTTCCGCTACCATAGCGTGTGGCTCCAGAGTATGAGGCTGTGTCCGCGGCACTGCCAGCGCTGCTTACTGGTGTGTATTTTTTGTCCATATTTAATGTTGTTGGGGCCCCGGTCAAATGCTTCAGAGAAGATGGGACGGGACAGTATAAGGAGATAGGTTTGACAGTGTTTGCGCTAAAGACCAGATAGAAACAAAACGCCATGAGCGAGCCCTACACTTTATAAGCTGAAAGCTGTGGACGCATGGTATAATGAGCCAGCGAGTCCACAAATAAGAGCTTGCCTGTTTATCGTGACAGGATCAAAGGGCAGGCCTAAAGCCAAATGCGGGGAAAGGGCATTAGTGTAGCATTCGACCATTGAGCAGGCCTTTTTTTGCAATCTAATGACACAAATTCTTATCAGTAGCCTGTGAAACGTGTCGAAGCAGTCGTCGGCGGAATCCTCGTCAGTCATTCCAGGCAAAGGAATCCAGATGGCTGCGCGCGCGTGGAGAAGTCATGCTGACTGCGTTGTCAGGGATGAAGGTGATATTTCCAAGTTTGTTTTGCCATCTGCCGATCGCAGATAACAACGTTCTACCTTACCAGACTGCGAGAGTAAAGTATTTCATCATGTGTGAGCTCTGTGCTCAAGTCGAATTGTTCCTTTGCAACGCCATGCGATGCCAACGCCAACCAGGCACACCATGGTGAGGATCAAGGAATTCTACCGCTTTTAGCGCACATACTTGCTCTATCGTAGGTATCAGTATGGTTCAGCTTCTAGATAGCAGCGCACCCACCATGAAGCGCCTGTGGAAATCGGAGCGGAGCAAGTCATTGATAAACTCCTTGGGCTTCTTGTCTTCAGTACCACGCGCCTGGTTCTTGAAGACGACATCATCGTCCCATCGTCGCTTGACGTTGAAGTCTGCAGGATTGAGCAACGGATTGCCTCGCGCAATGTCGAACTCGCGCTGTTCTTGCTCCAGACCCGACTTTTCTTCCTCCTCTCTCGCCTTTTGCTCGGCACGCTCTCTTTTGATCTTGTCCAACTCGCGCATCAACTCCGCCGTCTCGTCCTCTTCATCGTCATCGTCGTCTTCTTCCTCATCGCTGCTGTCGCTATTGGATCCGTCAGAGTCCGCGTCGACATCCGCCGCTTCCTCTAATATGAGACGTCGCCGTTTTACTTCTGGAGATTCTTCATCTTCGCCAGCCTCATCTGAGGATGGAGCCTCCAATTGTCGCTTCGATGTAGCGGTGCTTGCGGCTTTTTCGTCGTTGGTAGGCAGGGGCGTGCCGTTCTTCTTGGCAAAGTGGGTGGCTTCGGCTTTCAAAAGCTCTGCACGGAGATCGCGTTGCTCGTCTGTGACGCCACCTTGGCCTGGCTGGCGCGTTTTGAGGGTCATATGCGCTGGCAGCAGGCGCTGGTGGTAGGCGGGGCCACGCTGGGCATCTTTGCCGCGAGCCTGAAGGGAATCAGATAGGTTTTCTTCAAAGCGAAATGTGGATCATACCGGATCGAAGGTAGGTCTATGAGCGGTCGTCATAGTGGATAGATGGAAGAGGTTGAAGTTGGTGTTGAGCGTTTTGGGAAGTGTCGGGGAGACCAGCAACGGCGGCTTGTTCGCGAATCATGCCCCAGGCGTGAAGCAGCGGGCGGTGAGGGCCGGCAATAATTCGCCCGCCCCCAAGACCGATCTTCCGTCACCGTCGCGCCTGGACACAACAGTTTTTTGACCACCTCACGCTGGTCCCTACCACGGCCTGAATCATGCCACGCGAGGCTGAGCTTTCTAGGAACGAGCGCGACTTTATTATCCAGGCGCTCGGCGAAAATATCCGTCTGGACGGCCGCAAATTTGACGCCTTTCGGGATCTTGACCTTTCGTTTGGAGACGAATATGGAGTCGCGGATGTAAAGCTGGGCAAGACCAGGTAGGAAATGGCAAACTTACTGTCGTGGTATGTGGCTGAAGCTATTCACCAGAGTTCTTGTCCGGGTCTCGGCAGATGTGACAGCACCCTTCGCAGACCGGAAATTCGATGGCGTCTTCAGCATTAGTACTGAGTTCTCGCCCATGGCCTCGCCCGCCTTCGAAGTCGGCCGGTACGTGACGAGGAAGCTATTTAGCTGGCGTAAAGCACCCTAACTGAACCACAGTCAGACAGACGTCGAGATAATCCTATCCCGCATCCTCGAAAAGGCCATCCGCCGCAGTGGCGCCTTAGACACGGAATCCCTCTGCATCGTCGCCGGCTCGAAATGCTTTTCTGTCAGAGCAGATGTGCATATCCTAGACCATGATGGAGGTCTCATTGACGCCTCGTGCATCGCCGTCATCGCCGCTCTGCAGCATTTCCGAAGGCCAGACGTATCCGTAGAAGGAGAAAAGGTCATCGTGCACAGTCCGAGGGAACGAGAACCTGTGCCGCTATCCATGCTTCACCACCCTCTCTGCGTCACCTTCTCCCACTACAACAACGGAGATACTGTACTGGTGGACGCAACCATGGCGGAGGAACAGGTGCGCGATGGCGAAATCATCATCACTATGAACAAGTTCGGGGAGCTGTGTCAAATCGCAAAGTACGGAGGCGTGCCAATCGACCCTGTGGCACTCTTGCAATGCACCAACGTTGCATTTAACAAGGTCCAAGCCTTGACGAAATGCATCCAGGGACGGCTTGAAGAGGACGCAAACAAAAGGGATGCCGGAGGTCTCATGGCCGAGCTGAGCGCGGAGAATGAAAGATGAGGATTCTCGAACATGTCTCGATTCGATTCGGTACAAAAACGACAAAGGTCGCTGCGGCCTCGGTAAGAATCCAGTTGAAGCAGAGGCGGCCAGGACATATCATGCTCAGAACGCAAAGGCTGGCAATGTACGCTCCAGAACGCGTGAACCGACCAAGGGGACTGAGTGCACTAAATGCTAAGCCTCCGGATGTCATTTTAGGGAAGAGAATTTTCGAACGGGCCTATAGGTAGACGAGGAAAAACAGGTATGACGAAGGAAGCAAAAATGATTCGACTACGGCCGATACAGACATCCATAGAGCCGGAGCCGGGAGTCGAGTGCGCGTGAGCATGGTCCGATTCAAAGTGACGCGACCGGGCGGTTTACAAAATCTTATGATGCGCATGGACGGTATCCGTGAAGTTCATTCGTGATGGCTGGAACATTCGAGAACAGCGAGATCTTGTCGCGGGTTTGTGGGCGATTTTTGTTTTTGTCAGCGGCCGAGATGAAGGCAGGGGCTCCCGGTTCAGCCCAATGACGTCAAGATGTATACGCCAGTTGTTTTCCCAAGACCCGTCTGATGGGCCTCCGTCCTGGCGCTCTCATAGTTATGACCGGATACATCTAACAATGGTTCTAGCATTATTTGAGACCACTCCCCCTTCCTGTGCTCCGCCGTCCTATTCCGCATACAAATAGGCCCTCGAGCCCATTGTCCCACCTACATACGGCCTTACCAGCACCAATCGCATCTCGACATGGCATCGAAACTCGTTCCCTCCAATCCGGACGAAGTCATGGTCATTCGGGACGTGGTCCCCAATGTCATCACCACGTGCTCCGTCCCCTTTGCGCGCTTCGGCCGGATCAAGATTGGAGGCAGAGGAACCATTGGTAAATTGCAACGTTTTTTGGCGTTGGCGCGATTGCTAACAACGTAACCGCAGTCCGCCTCCGAGATGGATCGCTCGCCGTTTTTTCGCCTGTCGCCCTCACAAAAGAAGTGAAGAAAAAGGTAGAGTCCATGGGAGAGGTCAAATACATTGCAGCGCTCGACGCCGAACATCACATTTTCCTTGGTCCCTGGCACCAACAGTATCCCAATGCGCGAGTGCTGGGCCCGGAGACGCTACCCGAGAAGCGCGAGAAGCAAAAGAACGAAAAGGTGCCATTCCACTTTGTCTTCGACTCCAAAAACAAGCACGAAATCAAAGTCGATGCCGAGGTAGGTTTTCTCGGCGTAAATGGCGGCGCGCACCACATGCTCACTTTCCTGCAGTTCGACGCCGAGTTCGAGTACGAGTTTGTCCACGCACACGCCAATAAAGAGCTCGTCTTCAACCACAAACCCACCCGCACCTTGATCGAGGCCGACCTCGTCTTCAACATGCCCGCAACCGAGCAGTACAGCAAGTCTGACGTAGACCCCAACTCGGGGATCTTGACGAAACTCTTCTCGATGTTTACGCACATGAGGGGGGAATCCATGGGACAGAGGCGGTTCTTGTGGTACGGGGTTAGTAGCCAAGACAGGGAGGCCTTCAACTCGAGTATCGCCAAGATTGACGAGTGGGACTTTGACCGCCTGATTCCCTGCCATGGCGACGTCATTGAGAGTGGTGCCAAGACGAGGTTTCAGCGGGTCATGAAATGGCATTTGGATGCGGCTTTGAAGGCGCGGTAGGTCGCTTGAAGAGAGCTTGGAGGTTAAGGTTAGCCGGTGTATCATCGAATCACGAGTTGATGGTGTCGGGCGGGCATGGCGGAAGCATCGGAATCATCGGAGGCGTGTGCGGGAGCCTGGAGTTTGAGCGTGGTGTTTTGAGCAGCTAGCATAACCCCGGATTTGCAGTACTAATGGACGTGGAGTATTTACATGCATATAGACAGGAACAAGCACAAGGTTGTGTTGTGATCAGCGTAGTCGTGTTCCGGGATCCAATGAAACTCCGGCCGACAGCTCGACTTCCGGTCAACATGCTGGAACCCACCCCCAAAAAAGACCACGATGCCTGACAGTCGCCCGCGGCCATGGACTTTGTACGCCCTCTTGCCAAATCGCTTACATGTAGAGTTAAATGCTCACATCTTCGCTCCAACAGTGGACTCGCTTGATCGGCGGGACCAGCGCTCAGAAAAAACGCTCCTCCGCAAACGACCCGCAACAGCGCCTCGTACGCTTCAAGCGCGTATACAACCAGATTCTCGTACGCCCTTCCTTTGCCACTGTGGCGTGGCGTCGCTCATGGCTGACTCTCCAGAACACATGGCACAAGTCGACCTCCCTCGCAGGCGACCCCGCCGCTCTCGACAGCTTGCGAGCAAGCTTTCAGCGCCTCACCTCGATACTCAACGAAGAATCCCGCGCGCCCGCCCCCCACCTCTGCCTTCAATTTGCGTCGTCGTCACAAATCTACTCGGCCGTCTCCCGCATCGCCTCGACATCGCACAATGAAGCTCTGGTCAGGGACGCCGTGGCCGTCTTCGGCGCCCTCATCGACAGCGAAGAGGAGGACTTTCTGGCAAATGAGAGCTTCGCAGAAGCCCTCATGACCTTTGTGTCCAAGATATCAAGCTCCAACATGCTGCTCATAGGCGAGGACACGGATGCGGAAATCGTCGAATTGCTCTTTGGCATCTCGGCCAAGATACGACTGGAGCCCGAGATCCTGCCCGTGTGGTTCAGCTCTACGGGCAAGGTCGATTCAGATACGAGATCCGCAATCCTCAACAAGGTCGGATTCGCCGGCATCATTCGAAAGGAAGACTTTCCGCTCTGCTACCAGCTCATCGACCACGTCCACCACGAGGGCAGAATAGGCGACTTTGCCCGCACGGGCCTCTTGTACATCTTTGAGACGGCTTCCAAGTCTCGCGAGCTGGAGCAGTGGATTGTCGAGAGTGATTTGGCGACGCTGATGGCTAGCGGTCTCGGTGCGCTCTACAGCCAGCTTAGTCGGAAGCTCTCCGTGCTGCACCCTCCCGAGGACCGGCCGGTCATTCTAACACTCTCCGACTACCCCGACTACCATCTCCCCAACGATGCGGAAAGCATCTTTTCTCCCGGATTCCGCACCCATTTAGATACGTTTCTATCATATCTGGCTTTCTGGCAGGATGTTCTCGAACACTGCCGGTCGCCGGATGTGCGGCAGACTCTCATCGATCATTTCCAAGTCTTGTTTCTGCAGCAGCTCTTGTGTGTACAGTTAACTCCGGATTTGAATATACCTGCTGACTTGACAGATACCCGTCCCTGCTTGAGTCTTCCGATGTCGATGGAGGTTCATCTGTTGCTGTGCTCAACTACCTTCGGCAAATTTTGGACGCTCTTGATCACCACGAACTAGTATACATGATTTTGCGCTACCTGTTGGCCCTACCGGACGAGAATGCAACGCGCCAAAGATCTAGATCAGTGTCACAACGGCGGTCGACGCTCATGCTGCTCTCGCAACCGGGCAATGATGAGACGATGAACCCGTCGCTATTTAATTTGGTCGATCTTTTGCTCAACAGCACCCAGTCCCGGAACCAGCAGACTGTCGTCTCTGCCCTGAAGCTCGTCACGACGATCCTCGGCAAGAACCACAAGTATGCAACGGGCACTCTTGTGAGGGTCACCGAGGTGCATCACAAGGATCCTCAGCGAACCATGGGAGCGCTCGATGCAGAAATCGAGTCGTATCTCGACGTTGCTGAAGCGCTAGTGCCTGGGTGCTCCCTCAATGCCGAATACGACGCGTTCCTGAAGGACGTTATGAGCCTTTTGGAATCGCATCCGTGCTCCATGAAGATGCTTGCGCTCCATAGGCTTAATCTGCCCAGCCAGATCGCCGTGGATTACCTCGCGTCCGAGGCCGGCAAGGACGAGCCCATGTTCCATTTGAACAACGACGATGCGCTATTCATGTCGCTGATGAAGATTTTGTCCAACTTTTTCACAAACACGGTGGACACGAATCTCAGTCTCACAGATGCAATCGTCAATTTGGCTTCATGCCCAAATATGCGTCTGGAGGGCTGGCTCGCCGTGGAACCCACCAAGTATCACTTCGATCCCAACGAGACATTTGAGGACGAGGACGAAGATCTCCGCGACGTTTTCAAGGCGAGAAGAAAACCAACATGGACGACACAAGCCGCACCAGCACTGCTAGCACAACTCAAAAGACTCATGGAACAACTCGAAAGTCTACGCAAAGAGATTCCAGACTTTGACGGCTACGTCGCCACGCGCAAGCAAGCGTTTCGCATGCACGAAGAAATAAACGAAGCTCTCCGCTCCACCGCCAACTTTCCGCCTCCCTCGCCATGGCCGATGCAACGTCGCGCGTCGGAAACGCCGCCGCCGGCCCCTGGATTCCTCACGCCGCAGCAGTTTGGTCAGCAAGTCCTCGGAGGCGTTGCCAGCCCCTTTCGCTCGCAGTCGCCACGCGGCCGAAAGCTCACCAGTGCTGCCGACGGGCGTCCTCCACCCTTTAAACTCAGCGCTGCCCCCTGGCTTGAGCCGCCCCCTGGCTCTAAGAACATTTCGTCTTCACCGTCACCCTCGTCCGACGCAAACAGAAGCGCCAGCCCTCCTCCTAGCGCTAGTCCCAGCCGCGGGAACAATACCATCCCCCACATCCGCGCTCCGTCCCTCGGTACCATCCTCAAGGGTGTCCCCATGGACGCAGAGGTCCTCAAGCGCCCAGTCAAGTTTCCGGCCAAGGCGAAGCCCAAATCTGCTGTTGCGAGGCCGTCAGTTATGCCGGGCGAGCCCAAAATTGAGGAAGACAGGGAGGAAGAGGCAAGGGCTGAGCAAAGCGATGCGGATGCGAAAGTTTTGAATGTGCCTACTGACGATAGCGCCGGCACCGAAGCTCCCGCGTCTGCATCCTCATCCTCATCCATTTCCTCATCTTCTTCTGCTCACACCAAGCAGCAGCCTGCTGACACCTCCACCTCCTCCACCAACGACTCGCCAGACGTCACTGGCACGTCGCGCCCCGCAACCTCAATTACAGACGCTGACAGCAGCACGTCATTCAGCCGACCGCAAACCGCAAACCGCGACGATGAGGGCGACGAGGTTAAGGAGGTCAGCCTCGGCCACGTGCTCACCAACGTGGTCATTCTGCAGCAGTTTGTCCTGGAGCTGGTGGCCATTTTGCAGGTCAGGGCTAGTTTATTCCAGGAGGTCAAGTTTGCGTAGGTACGAGTTTGAGTTTATAGATGTGTGGTGGATGTGGGTGGGCAAGGGGGAGGGAATGAAGGGGTCGAGAAGAAACGAAAGAAGCAAAAGAAGAAGGGCAGAGGGGTAGTAGCAGAATCGTAATTAGAAAGAATCCCGTGGATGTGTGCCATGTACCTATGACTAGATCCAGCAACACCCATAATCGACAACAACAACGTCAAAACTTCTTGGGCGGACCACACAGCCACTGTTTCTTTGCCTGTTCGCTCACGCTGAGGCTGGCCTGTCTACGTATGTATTGCACATGGGCCGACCGTACCCAAAGAGAAAAAAGGTGAGGGGGGATGGGGGAGAAGTTGGCAAGTGCTTATTCTTCCGTCACTGGTGAACGGTGTTTCTCTTCTGCTTTCAGGGATATGCTCTTCTCGCGTTGTACCATCGTCGACGAAAGCGATCCTTTTCATTAATATGATTGCGTCGGACTCAGTCATGCGATTATTCGTCCAAGCTGATTTGCTTGCTCGTTCACTTGATTTGCTTTATTTACGCGTTCATCTTGCTCAGAGGAGGCCCTTCGTCTAGAGACGACTGAGTCTGAAGATTGGACTGGACGTTGCGCCTACCTAGGTAACTATCCTCAGGCAATAGTCGATTGCTGCATACCATGCTTCGAATCGACCAATCCGACGCGTTCTCCTAAGGTTTCCTTCTGCTTTTTTCTCTGACAATCGAGAGTGCCGCTTCGAGGGTGCGCCGCTTCAGCAACGACAGCAAACAACCACGGCCTGCCGACCCCGGCCACGATCACCACCACAACCACAGCCTAATCTTCTCGACCCGATCGATTCTGGCACTATCGCTCAGGAACCTCAAGACTGTCATCTTCGCCCTCGCCATCAACCTCAGCGTTGACAATGACGCGATCCCACACGCCGCCTCCAACCCTCAGGCTGTCTCTGCGCCGGAAGCCGCGGCCGACGATGCTGGCCTGCGATCCGTCACTACCCCGCCTGACGGACCAGCCGACAGTCTTGATGATTCCGACGCCACCGCCATGCCTACCATGGTGGTTGATGTCGTGCAGGTTGTCGTCGTCGTCGCCGTCCTCGCGATCCCCCCACCACCCAGACCCCGCCGCGGCGCCCAGCCCGCTGCTGATTTCGGAAATGGGCGACGGCGAGCCCGATGGGAAACGAAAGGCATGGTACAAGGAGGAAGTGGGATCTAGCGATCGAGGAGGTGGAGAGGCGGCGGCGGCGGCGGCGGCGGCGGCGGCGGCATGGTGAATGCCAAACGCCGTCTCGTTGTCAGGCGGCACGTTTGCCGTGCGCGACGGCGGGCGCGCCGCCGCGTGGCCGCCCGGGTCCGACTTGTTACGACGAAGAAGAAAGGGTTTCCTCCTCCTCCTGGACGGCGGTTTCTGCGACGACAGCTGCGAGGGAGGTTTGATTGGGTCGGATACGGAGACGGCGGGCGGTGGGGGATGAGGCGGAAGCAACGATGAAGAAGGCGAGACGGAGCGTGTCAGTGAACGGCACGAGGGCGTGTTCGACGAAGTGATGGTTGTGGTGGTTGTGCCCGTGAGGATTGGCGAAGAGTTGCGGCGGGCGTCGTGGTTTTCTTGCGTCCTAGGTGCTACTCCTGCAGTGGTGCCATGTTTATTTCGTCCGCTCGCTTCTTTGCCTTGCTCTGTGACTCCGCGCTCTTTTTTGCAACTTATGGGTTTTCCGCACCCTCCGCCGCAGTTTTTGCCCGCGGACTTGCCCAAACTGAGCCGTCTCGTGAGGTGGAAGGGCCCAAAGCCGACGATGTCCTGTTCTTCCTTTGCCTTGAGCGCGCCATAGTCTGCAATATTGACGCCGTCTCTCGAGTTTGCCTCGGGCCCATCATCCGAATCAGCGTCACCACCTGGTCCGCTGCGTCGCCAGCTCAGAAGGCTGCCCAGCCACTCGTCCAGCCGCTCTTTCGCACCGACGCTCTCATCCAAAGCGCTCAAACCCAAGACACGCCGCGCCTTTGCCTCGGTAGCCGCTCGTTCCATCTCAAGGGCTGCGGTATATTGCGACATGACAGCCGTTGGAAAAGATTTAGAGACTTCGACCGGTGGGGTCAATGCGATGGTTGGCGTGTCTGGCGGCGTCGTCGACACTACGGTCGGTGCCATTTCCGCGCCCAGGGAGAAGAAGGGGTGGTCAAACAGGTCCGTCGAAGGAGTGTCGAACAAAGACTGCGACCGATATGCTCTCGACTGCGCCTAGAAGTCGCGACGAGTGTCGAAAGAGCGAAACTGCGGGCACGTCGGTGCTTGTCTTATATCAGAGCGTGCGAAGGGGGCCATCTGCGGCACTTGGTGCGAAGAAAAGATGTGACTGGGTGGAGCAGGACGAATCGGGTGACTCTGCTCGTGGTATCGAAGGTGAGGGGCACGCCGATGACGATTTTGGACGTGAAGGTGGAAGAGAGGCAGCGAAATTGACGACATGTTCGTCTTCCTCTTGACGAGTCGCGAGCTCCGGCCACTGATGCTGCCTGATAGCCAACGGTGTCGTCCCGCCTCGACGTCTTCGAGCGAGTTGACGTGACTGCGCGGCGCGCTGCGAGAAGCCGTTGTGAAAGAACAGAATCCCAGGGCGTGGGCGGAGCGTTTGAAGATGGGACAGAGCATGGGTGTGCACGCGACCATGATGGCAATGGTGGTTTCCAACTGACTCCAGAACGGTACAAAAGCCCAGCGTCTGTGGGTCGATCTGATTAGCAAATACAAATAAATAAATAAATATATATACATATGCACCCTCCATATGGAGTGAGGGACAGCTCTTCTTCGGGAAAACATACAAACTGAAGTCCTTCTGGATCAAACTTCCCTTGTCCATTCCCCATTGGATTAGCTGAACCGTCCTCAACAAAGCGAAGCCAGCAGGTATTGCGCCGGGAACGAAGAGGCAGAAAAGAACCATGCGCTCAGTTGTGCCCAGCTGTACAATGTAAATCAGGGGCAAAGGAATCAAAATGGCAACAATGTCCGTCAACGTTTCGATGCAGCTGGTGGCAATCATCCACCCAACGAGATTGAAACAGCCATGGGGTCTGGTTTGGAGATGCCAGTAGGTCGAGACGGGCCAGCAGGGAATGCTTTGTACCTTGGCAGATGTGAGTTGACTGATTATACCTTCCATCGAGGCCAAAGTTACTATTACGGCCGTGACGACCCGCACCAACAGAAACCACATTACTATTTTGATCACCAGTCGATAATGTCTTCCGAAAGTCGTCGCACCGGCTGTCATGCGGAAGACGAGCCAGCAAATGGAGAGTTTAGTGAAACTATTTCGGTAAGCCTGTTGCGCATCGCGCGGGATTGACGGACCAGCAGGTACTGACAAAGCGACAATGAAGTTGAGGATAATGTACTGATACCGGTACTTTTTTCGCTGTCAGCATTCAACACCGTGCGTCCAGGACAAGAAGCAACGATATGCGTCACCTCACCATCTGGGTCTTGTTGAGTTGGTCCAGGGTCAGTTCGTAGGCATGCTCTCCCCACCCGGAATGAACCTGCATCAGGAGGGCACAAGTCTGCGCGATGAGGAAAATCTGCGCCAAAAATAAAAGTTAGTCAGCGGTTATTGGGCCTCTGCCGGTAGGACAGCACAATGGGAGGCGTTGGCTGACGGTGGCGAGGGAGATGAACAGGTCGTCGAGTCCAGGAGCTCCAGGAAGAGCAAAGCGGCAATAGAGTCTACGCGCACTGTCAGCAGGGCCGAACAAAATGCAGAATAAGATATGGTCTCTCGATTATGGGCATGAACCTCAGACCAACGAAGAAAATGGCCATACAGCACATGGAAAGGCTGACGCGACTCATATATGGGCCGTGGCTGTCGGGGGAATAGTTGGGACCGTCGAGCGTGCCCATGCCGCCAGGAAAAAAAGAGAGCAGCTCAATTCAGGAGCGCAGGGCGGCGAAATAGGAAAATCAAGAGAATAGGAAGGGTTCGTAAGAATGGGTTAGGGTGCATTAGGGATACGAGGCCAGAAGGACAGACTCGATGCGAAGATGTTGTAGATGGAAAACTGAGTCTGCAGGAGTCCAAGTCGACGGTGTGATGCGTGACTGCCGCATGTACTAAATATGCTGCGAGTTGTGGTTTCCTCTTTCGATTAGTACGAACATGTCGAGACTCGTACAACCATCAAAAAGCCACAGCTACACATGGTTCCTTTTCGAGCCATCAATCGTCCGCTCTACGTGCTTCCAACTGGTGTTCCAAAAAGACTGCTCGGGACAGCTAATGTGCCAACTCTACGGCGTTTCCTCTGAGCTTGTTCAAGCCCCACACCAGACAACACTGACCGTACTCAGACACATTGTGATCGGGCCGAAAGGCAAGCAAAATAAAACGTACAACAGCCGGGATTCGCTGCTGGTCACCCACGCAACTACTGATCGACCGCAACGTGGCTTGTCTATGGAAGAGCGGACGGGGTTCCGAATTCTCCACGTGCTATGGTCGTACGTAGTTAGTTAGCAGAGAATTTCAATATATAAAGTGTTTTAAAAGCGGGCGAGGAGAAGAGATTGATTGATTGATTGATTGATTTTTGCTTTACGTCCCGGTGAAGTCGATGACTATTCAGGACGGGACCGTTGGTTGCAATCGTGGCCAAAGGACCTTGCGCCCAACGTCCAGACTATCTATGGACCTGACTACAGGTCTGAGCAAGGTGGGCTTTCAATGTGGCTGGTTGGGGAA
>JAIFKG010001292.1:0-14678 GCA_020351975.1 Phyllosticta ampelicida | reverse complement strand
CCCCGAATCTATGAGCACCTCCCGTCCACTAACAGACCTGCAGTGTGACCGTCCCCATGCTCCACCGTGGACCCAAGCCCGCCATCATCGTAGCCTCCGTCCTCATGCTCACAGGCTCCTGGATTCGGTATGCAGGGACACGCGCAACAGGCGGCCACTACGGCGCCGTCATGGCCGGCCAGATCCTCATCGGCCTCGCGCAGCCCTTCGTGCTCGCCGCGCCTACACGCTACTCGGACCTGTGGTTCACAGAAGCCGGCCGCATCTCCGCGACGGCGGTGGCCAGCCTGGCGAACCCGCTCGGCGGCGCGCTGGGGCAGCTGGTGAACCCGTTTTTGGTGAGCAAGGCGGCCGACGTGCCCAACATGGTGCTGTTCACGGCGGTTCTGTCGAGCGTGGCGGCCGTGCCCTCGTTCTTCATCCCTGCGGCGCCGCCCACGCCCGCCAGCGCGTCGTCCTCGTTCCCGCAGACGACGCTGCGCGACAGCCTGCGCCTGATTGCGCGCTCGCGCTCCTTCTACCTCGTCCTCGCGCCGTTTGCCGTGTATGTCGGCTTCTTCAACGCTTTCTCTTCGCTGCTCAACCAGATATTGTATCCGTACGGCTTCTCCGAGACCGACGCCGGCATCTGCGGCGCGCTGCTCATCTTCGTCGGACTGATCTTTGCGGCGCTGCTGTCGCCCATCATGGATCGCCGCCACCCGAAGCCGTTCATTCTGGTCATCAAGCTGCTATGTCCCGTCGTCGTGGCGTGCTACATCGCGTTCATCTTCGCGCCGCAGACCCGCACCGACGCTGCGCCGTACATCATCGCCGCCATACTGGGCGCCGCGTCCTTTGCTCTCGTGCCCACTGCGCTGGAATACTTGGTCGAGACAACGTGGCCGGCGTCGCCAGAGATGGGGTCGACGCTGTGCTGGGCCGGCGGACAGCTCTTGGGCGGCATCTTCATCGTCATAATGGACGCGCTCAAGGAACCGGGCTGCACAAACACGGACGACTGTCAGCAAAAGGGCAAGGCGAGCACGGGATGGAAGCCGCCAGGTAGCATGTGGAAAGCCCTCGTCTTCGAGGCCGTCGTGGCCCTCGTGGTTCTGCCCGCGCCGCTGCTTTTGGGGGTCAAGAGGCTGGGCTTTGGCGAGTCGAGGATAGAGGGCAGGCTTGAGGCCGACGAGGTGGAGCGCGTCGGGGAGCGCATCGCGAGCTCGGATCGTAATGTGGTTTAATCTGCATAATGTCGGCGCATACGGATGGCGTTCCCGAGGGCATGTAACTTTTGTGTTGTTCATAATTGTTGATGGTATACTTTTCATTTCTTGCCATCAAAAGTCGGCGTTCGATGCATCTTGGGGCGGGAGAAATGGTCAACAGTGAATTGGATCCCAACGTTCTGAAAATTGCAAATTGAAAATGGTACTCATCGATGGCCCTGGACGGCAGGCCGCACAACAAAACGGAACATGGACAGTTGTGTATGAAATCTCTTATGCCATTCGCAGCAGAAGTCTCTATTGACCTGCTACCACCATCTCGTAGTATACATGCTGGAGTTTCAATGGAAGGGGAAAGGGGGAAAGAGGGAGCTGTGCAGGCACGCTTGTCTTTTTTTCGGTCGTCTATCGGAGGCCCTGGGAGAGAGAACATGAGAGGGGGGCTCGAGCGTACACAGGGCTTGTCGGATCGATCTCGGGGGTTTTCGCCGATACCGTTCGTCTTCGTTTGATGAAAGTAGTATGAGAAGAAGAAGAAGGGGTTCGTCGTTCGTCGATCTTCTAAATTGGCCTTTTGTCTGGCGAAGCGTGATGTAGAGAGGTAGCGTTTATTTACTTGAGGGCGGCGAAGAGCTTGGGGGCTGCGCACTGGTTTGCGCAGTGGATTAGGTGGAAAACTGTGTTGACATCATCAGTATCAGGGGCGTTGCAATTGGGCCCCAGGGTCTCCGATCTTTTTCGCCCAGCCAGCAGGACGGGCGCTGCACTGCTCTAGGGCTGTCATCGGATCCCTTTGTGTATGGCATGCTTACACTCCTCAACGCAGTCCTCCTCTGCCTTGCCCTTCTCCTCCTGCTGCTTCTGGACGCGCTCGACGCAGTGGTCGTAGTGGTGCTTGGCCGGGGCGCATTCCTTGGAGTTGGCGCACTCTGCAATGGCACATTAGCAACCGTCACATTGATTATGTGGACTCGAGGATACTAATGGCTCTTCAATAGTCTCAAGAAGAGGCCAAGTGAAAGGCCCTAGTTGGCTTGTCCTCCGGGATGATTTGTAGCGACTTACCCTCCTCAAGCTTGGGCTTGATGTCCTCAGGCTCCTCCTCCTCCTCTTCTTCTTCCTCGGCGGGCTCCTCCTCGGCGGCTTCCTCCTCGGCGGCTTCCTCTTCGGCGGGCTCGCCCTTGGAGGTGTCTGTGCCCTTAGCACCTAAGTCTTTCTTTGAATCCAAACGGTTTGCTTCGGCCTCTTGGGGGCTTTCCTGGCTTTGCGAAGCTGGGGATTGAGTGCTCGCGCCACCGCGAACACTCGCTCCTCCTCTTTGCTCGGCGCTTGAACCTCTGGTGTACGTACCCTGGTCTTGAGTGTCGTTTTCCTCGGCAGCTGGGGCCTCGGCCTCGACAGGCTGGCCGGCCAGTGTGGAGTAAACGTCGGAAAAGAAGTCTGCGAGACCCATCTTTGACGATTGGGATGCGAGTTGACGGTGACGTTCGTTGGGACGGGAGTGTGCTGGGTATGCTTGAACGGTGAGGGCGAACGCTGGCTTTCGGGAAGAATCGTCGAGGTCGGCCGGAGGCTTTGGGAAATTCGCGCTAGGCTCTTTATGTAAGCGTAATCCAAGCCAGATCACTGGCTGGCCGCAACGACGACTTCATCATGATACCTGCTCCCTGAGCTCCACCAAGCTCGCACCACTGCGCTTAGATTTGTTGATTATACCAATCTTCTTGTAACTGGGCAAAATGCGCAAGAAAACTGTACCAAACTTAGAGCCGCGCAACAATTCTGCGAAAAGTGGACAAGATCACATGGAGCTATCTTTGCCACCAACAAGTACAGCTTCATCCATTCCTCTAGGTGTCACAGGGTCGACCTTAATACAAATGTCGATATCCAGCGTAATATCACCAAAACCGACGCTAGCTTGCGCGTCATAGGAGTCCTCCTTGACCCTAAGCTCAAAAGGGGGCCCCACATCCAGTACACTAGGGCAAAAGCTATAAAGCAGCTCTCAGCTCTTACCAGAAACACTGCTAGTACTTGGGGAGCCTCATTCTCTAAAACAAGGCAGGTATAGTAGGCGGTGGTGTCAATCAATCAATCAATCAACACCATGGTTCATTTCACATTCATCATCAATTGCATGTGTGCACTCATGGAGCTGTTTAATTTGCATGAAATGGCGGCTTCTTTTGATTTAGGCACGTCCACAGCGACGATCTGATCCTTGCCCTTTGAATCCTGATCCCACCAACGCTCAACTTTGGATTAATGTCGGTCATGAGGAGCAGTGCTACCGCATCGCATAAAGATCATGGATTGGAGTGATTCCAAGTGTTCTGAAATGTAATGTTAGCTGCTCTTGTCCTCGCGTTGAGCGTGCGGATCTTATGAAAGAAAACACGAGCAACGCAAAATCGTCGAGTATAGCCTCAGAGTCAGCAGGCAGCTGAGCTTTGCCACGGTCACGGGCCCACATGACTCTGGCACTGCGGAAGGGGCGCGGGTGTGCCGACATGAAACTAGGCTCGCGATTGGCTGCCGCTGATTTGTACGAGACGGAATAATTAGTGAAGGACAAGACTCTCAAAGTCCTTGTAGTTGAGAGTTGCTCCGTTCAAGATTGTTGAACTCTGGCTGAAGATTTCGTGTAGTATGCGTGTATATGGGAGCTGCTTTGGCTGACTCGTCGCCGTCAACCGCAATGCGAAGCTGTTTGGTGAGCCCAGCTACTTTACTCTCGGCTTGGTCGCAGTCAAGCGTGGCAGCTTCAGCCCGCTTCCTCTCCTCCTGCAACCTAGCCTTCAGGTTGGCGGAGTCCTGGACGCGGGTGCGAGCTTCCTAGCTCCACTTGCCGACTTGTGCCCTCAAGCCGGCAACCTTCTCCTCCTCCTCCTTCCTCTCATTCTCTTCCAACTCCTTCTGAAACGCTATTCCTCCAGACTGGACTCCGAGCAGCCCCTTGGTACCTGCTTCTTCAGAGCGGACACGAGTCGTCTCTCTCGTCTGATACTCGAGTATTAGCATAAATGGAAGCTTTCGAGAGCATACTTATTCGAGATAGTCGACAGTGTCTCCAGGATAGGTGGGTGAGCCTAAGAACTTCTCCAAATGGACAGAGTAGCGTGGGAAGAGTGTCTGATAGTTTATACAATGGTGTTGGACAAGCCTTGCGAGTTGGACGTGGTGTGTTCGTGCTCGAGGTGGTCCACGATGCAACTGAAGTGGCGGCGTAGAAGATGAGTGATGGACTTCCCTTCAGGCCGCCAGAGATTTGACCAAGATTCTTATACCGCTAGTATAATTTTTTCTGGGAGAAGCTCGCAACTGTCTTCTGCAATTAGCATCTTGTTGTTCAAAGTTGCTTGTTGGCAGCGTGGAATTACGCAGACAGAGGCAAATAATACTTTGGCGGAGGCCGTTTAATGTCCAAACCCGCGGAGGGTGAAGGTGTTTTGTTTGGACCTGATCGTAAAAAAGTCACGGGTGGAGAGGGCAGTAGGAAAGTCGTCCGCACCCACCCATACAAAGTAATACAGGTGTTTCTGGAAAGTGTTAACAGTCTATTGACTGAGGGACACGCAGAGTCTGAGATGACGCTGGCATGTGGAAGGGGGAAGGAGGACTTATTCGAAGAGCCTATTTCAGCACTATTGACACAGAATTATACCGCCAGCACTCACCTGTAGCCGCGTCGTTCGGCGGCGGCCAGGATCAATCTCACCTGAGGGGCCATCTCCGGTCCCACCGGCTTAGGCCTCGACCAAGCCCTGCCGTCGCGTGGAGCTGGACTCGGCAGCAACAGCGACATGAAAGTGAGGGATGGGCGTGAGGCTCGGCGAGATGAGTTGGCTGTAGGCTGGGGGGAGACTGGAGACACTCTCGGCGAGATTGATGGCGAGAGAGCTGGCGGAGGGAGGGCAGAGGGCGGAGGTGGCGAAGGCTGGGCAGAGTCGCTACGCACCTGGTACTGGGAAAACTCTATGCTGGAGGCCGTTCTACCTTCTGCGTCACATGAGAGCTTGTCACGGAGAGCACCAAGGCGCTTCCGCATTCTGGAGACGCAGTACGCAGACGTGTAGCCGGCACAGAGAAACGCCGTCAGCACTAGGACGACTGCAACGACCCCAACCACAGCAATCGCTACGATAAGGGAAGCTGGGATCATTTTGATAGGACTTTGCAGCAGTGAGTCATCCCTGTTCTCTGCAAGCAGTATGAGGAATTGACTTACGTGAGAGCTTATGCAGCAGAACAGATTCGATCAAAATGGTGAGGAAGGGAAAAAAGCGGAGCACAAGGGTGTACGCCGAGCAATATAAACATGCGCGTGTGGGCACTAAGCCCTATGGGGATTATACTGGTCGTGATGGGTGGGAAAAGGCAGAAGGAGAAGAAGAGGAGGGGGAGGAGGAAGAGGAGGAAAGAGCGATGACTTCCCAATTGACTTCCCAATTGGGACGAGACGAGAAACAATCCAAAAACAAAAATGCGTCCTACCAGAATGCTATTTCCGGGGCCTTTTGAATTCAAAAAGCCGACTACCTCAATTTCCCTCGACGCAAATGACAACTTTCCCAGCTATTTCGTGCTCATTCAGCAGAGCAAGCATTCTGCCCTCCGCATTGATCGTCCGAGTTGCCCATGCGTACAGGCCTGGTCGCTGCCATGCCGCATCTACCTGGTCGACCAGCTGGAATATGGGATCAGGTTGAGTCTCTACATCATCATCCTTCATGGGATGCGATTCATGCAACTCGTTGATCAACTCTCGTGTCCGCAACCACTTGTTGCATTTGGCCTCGTCCGCTGTGTCAAGTCAGCAAAGACCTTCGAGTCAAACGAGCTTCACTCACACAAGAACACCCAGCTCTCACAGAGCCACATCATAAAGGCTTGTGCCTCCATATCCTGCTCGCGGATTTTGTCTAGCGACTGTGTGTCGAAGACGGCCTTAGCCATACGCTCCCACCTCAGAAAAGCTGCCCTATTATCCTTTCGCAGTACCAGAAGAGCATCTTCAAGCGTGAACCATTTCTCTTCGAGCAAAAGTCCTTCTAGCTGATCCACGCTCTCCTTCAGAATCCTCATTTGACCGTCCCGATACATCTTCGCGTATCTCTGCTTGTCGTTGACAGGCGTGGGCGGGAGCAACTCTGAATTTTGGTCGATGTTATCGTACTTGGTAGCGAGAACCTCGAGCAGGTCACACCTTGCAGAAAGAGTATTCCGCCACGGTGCTCGTCGGCCGTACTGGTGCCTTTTGATCACTTCCAGAACGGTCCAAAGAGTTGGTGGGATGCCAGACTTGGTGACTTTGGGAAAATCTTCTAGTTCAACATGATAGAAACCTCCATAAAAGTTTTTGCCTCGAACGTAGTGAATCTGGCTCGGGTCCCATTGACCAAATATTCCTTTGAGCTCTTGGACGACGGATGGGGGGAGTTGGCCAAACCTGATGGCCACAACGTCGCAAGGATTATCAGGGATACAGAAGCCGTAGCCATTGAGCACTAGGGCCATTAACATCCGATATTCCAAAGCCGCGAGCGAACTTACACTCTTCATTTCCCTTTCCACCGTAGTTGTTGAAAATTTGCTCGCATTGAACAAGAGGCTCTTCCGTCTTGAGTTGGAACGAGCCCCTGTCGAAGAACCAGTTGACTTTGGTAGGGAATTTGTGGTTGAGCAAGTCTACAACGGGCAGCAGGACACGATACTGCTCGCTCGCACCAGGGTCCGAGGGAAAGCATCTCGACGTGAAGATCGTTGCAGCCCACTTGTAAGTCTCCCTGAAATGCACATGAGACTCGCGTAGTTGAAGCAATTATTCTATGCCTTACCATGAGAAGCGACGGAAAGAAAGGCCGACGTGCTCGAGGACTTCACAGCACTGGCTGTACTCGCGCTTCCATTGAGCCTCTTTCTCGCGCCATGCCCCATTGAGATTCGTTCCGCGGAGCCAGACAGTATCGCTGTCTGCTTTGGGCATGCCGTTTGGATCCTTTTCCTCCTTAAAATAGATGGGAGTTGTCAGTTGATTAGATTTCGGCAGGCAATTGATGTACGGGGCCCATCGGGACCCGTCCCCAAGGTTCCATTCTTGTATGAGAGCCAGGTTCGCGCAAACATGTTCTGGAAGCAGTCGGCGCAACTCCTCTGGAACTCGGCGATACGAAAGTTGAAGCTCGGGTGGACAGGTGCATAGTTGGATACCGCCTGGCGGAGGTTCAGGGATATCTTCTTTTGCGAAGGCGGAAATGCCGCCAGCATTGTCAGGGCCGAAGAGTACGCTGGGATGGATGGTGCCGCCGTTCGCAAAAAACCACTCGAGCAGCCGCGCAATGCCTGCTTCTTTTTCCGCGTCCCTCTGCAAGGAATAGTCGGTTGACTCCGTCTCTGTGGCAACCATTTTGCGCTTTGTAGCACTAGCACGATGCTTCTGGGCCGTGGACTCAACGAAGCGAGGAAAAAATACCCGTGTCTCTCGTTCGGCCTCCGAGCATAGGAATGCCAAGAAGCTGCAGATCCTGATACGCCGTAGATGGAGCGCTCAATCGATGACAGAAATTGGGGATGAATTGAGAGACACGCCAAAAGAGGCAATGGTGTGGAAAAAGTTGGTGTAGTGTTCTGGTTCGCATTTGCACCATGACATCAAAGGCACGGACGCCCCTGCAGCACCTGTTGCTGTCCACTCTCTCCACACCCCGACACAGACCTGCAGCTATCAACGCGTCGGACTTGGTTACCCCAATCAAGCAGCTCACCTCTTCCATCGTATCTCTCTTGACGACATACCTGAATTTTGCCCGCACCCTCCCCACCGCCGACCCGAGATGCTTATAATCCAGCCAGGTACAACGTCGTTGCGCGCCTCCAACCGCGCATTCCCTCCGTCATGATGGCTCTCAGTCTGATTCTGGGCTTAGCAGCCTTCCTGTCCCTCTCCGCTGCGACCGTCCACACGCCTCACACTTCTAGCACCTGCTCAAAACACGACCTGAGCGTCCTATCCTGCTCAACGGAGAGCCTGACAACGGATACGTGCTGTGTTGAATCTCCCGGCGGACTGTTGCTGCTGACCCAGCTTTACTCCGCGACAGCGGGTGGACCGGAGGATACTTGGACGCTTCACGGGCTGTGGAATGACTATTGCAACGGGAGCTACCCTGCCTCGTGTGACAACTCGCGAAACTACACAGGCTTCGCTAAGATTCTGGAAGACTATGACCAGCTGAGCCTGCTCAACTACATGCGCGTGTACTGGAGAGTGTGTGGAATTAAAGACATTTATACCACAGAGACTAAGCTTGCTTCCAGAATGACCCCGTGATTACCACTACAAACGGCACCGACGAGCAGCTGTGGGAGCATGAATGGGCCAAACACGGCACGTGCATGTCTACAATCAGACCGTCGTGCTATTCCAACTACACCCAGCATCTTGAGCTTGGCCAATTCCTCAATGAAGCGGTGCATCTCTACAAGCAATTGCCAAGCCAGGACTATCTCAAAGCTTGCGGCGTCGTCCCCTCGAACAGCACGACGTATGCGTTGGCGGACATTGAAGCTTGCTTCATCCACGCAACAGGCGGATACCTGCCACACATTGGATGCAATGGAAACACCTTGGATGAGCTTTGGTATTACTACTATTTGGCAGGGAGGGTACCGCATGGAAGCTATGTCCCAACCAACACCACCTACTCTAGCACGTGTCCGGAAACGGGCATTGTGTATGCTCCCAAGCCAGCTCATTAGACAAACACTCAAGAATGGGATAATTGTGTGCTGAATACTACTCATGTCAATCAGCCCATTCGCGTGCATCAAATTCTACAAGACCAATCTCTGCGAAGTGAATGGTCAACAGGGCACCGCTAGAGTAGCTGTTCAATCAATCTACTTGTTGATTGTATTGTTAGGTCCAGCTTATTGCTAGCCGTGACCCGATCTGCCATCCTTCCACCGCATGCCTCAGGAAAGCGCCTTCTTCAACTCTGCCTTCATAGCCTGTTCCTTGGTAAGCCTTGCCTGGATCCGATCGTCAAGTATCTTCTTTATTCGGCGTTACGGCGCTCCCGCAATCCCTCTTTTTTGAAGGCTGCTTTTTACCTTTTCCACCGCTTCTGTTTTCATTGTCTACACTCTCGAAAGACGCCGCCTTTCTTCTGCACGATGCTGGCCCTGTTGGCCCTTTCAGGCAATCCGCTTGTACCTTCTGTCGTGATCTCCTGTCCACTTGGTGCCAGAAGACTTTTCTCGAGCCTTATTGTCGGGCCGACCTACATCCCTTTCCTGGTGCATGTTCTCCTCCTGCACTTCTCTTCCCAGCAGTCGGGATTCACGTCTCCTTTGCCACTTCTTTTTCCCTGCGTCGTCTCGTTTCGCTTTTTGAGGGGACGACGGGCATGTTTGTCTGGTCCAGCCCCGCGGCTTCTAGTATGGCCAAGCGCAGCCCGTTCATCCCGACCAATTCGTGCCGATTATTGCTGCTGCCGTTGAGAGATTTTTCCGCACTCACGCACAAAATGTCCCAGATCGGAGGGTGGGCCCATTGTTTGATCTTCCACTTGATCTCACGCAGTAGCCCGAACCACTTTTTGAGTGCGTACTTCGAAGGCTCCATTTTGGGCTTGGGCTTGGCCTTCCATAGTTTGTCGACCTTGGTCAGGACCACCTGGTATGAGATGCCGGCCTGCTCCAGCATCTGAAAGATTTCCCTGTCCAAGTTCGTCGGTCCATGGTCCGAGTTGAGCAGGACAAATGTCCGCCGCAGTTGCTTGCGGTTCATAAGGTACTTGATGATCTCCTGACCCTGCTCAAAGCCGCTGCCGAAGCCGTACCCAGGCATGTCGACAATGGCAATGCCCCGGCCGGTCGATATCCACCGCTCCGGATTCATCTTTCCATTGTGTAGCACGTTCTTGGTGCCGCCGTCTATGTTGCCCGCCAAGAAGACATTCAGCGTCTTAGTTTTGCCCGCGCGGTGGCCCGGTATTGCCAGATCTTTCCTCTCTTGCGTCTTCCAGAAGTTGGTGTGGAAGAGAGCGTTCAACAGGCTACTTTTGCCGACATTACTGCGGCCGATGAAGCAGAATTCGGAAACGCTGCTGTCGGGGAATTCGAG
The DNA here is from genome assembly GCA_020351975.1 of Phyllosticta ampelicida. Taxonomy (NCBI): domain Eukaryota; kingdom Fungi; phylum Ascomycota; class Dothideomycetes; order Botryosphaeriales; family Phyllostictaceae; genus Phyllosticta; species Phyllosticta ampelicida. Next base: position 4,337 of record JAIFKG010001292.1, on the reverse strand, counting down.
GAACTTTGAGCATGAAAAGGCGAACTTGGGCTTGTTATGCCTGAAAAAATTTCCGGCAGCCAGCAATTGGCCATCCGATGGCGCTTCCCTGTCTTCGTAGAAGTGTGGCTCGTTGGGCCTGGGAAAGCTTTCCTCTAGTGTTCGGTTTGATCCTATGATCCGCTCTTCCGCCCTTTCCTTTTCTTCTACATCGTCAACGGCTCCGCTCAGTTGGTTCGAGTTTAGATGTTCCTGAAGCGTCTCGGTCTTATGGTTATTCTCAAAGTGTTGTCCCGCGCTGCTCTTCTCAAGTTCAGACCACTGAATGACGTCCTCGTCCTCGTCCTCGTCCTCCTTCTCCTCCTCGGTGTGTGTAACTGTCTTAGTGGCCCGTTGTCTCTGTGCGCTTTGTCGTCTTTCTTCCTCACATACCCTATGTGAGGTTCCTCGCGAGGATACTTTGCGAGATGTATTGCGTCGTCGTGCCACTTGCGGCACTCCGTCGCCTAGCGCTCGTTGGAAGACTATGCCATGGTGTGGAATAATGAGGCTCTGCGGAATGCCTATGGATGCACGTCGAAACGATGTTCGGCCGGCTGCCTGCAGCATGGTAGAACGGAGGAGGTGGTAAAAAAAGTGTCTGCGAGTACCTGTTGTCAGAGGTATAGCTGCGCCGGCTCTCCTCCGCGGTCAAGTCCGCAAAATATCGGCCACCAAGCTAGCTCCCCCCCACCTGAACAACATCCACCGTACCACAGTCCAACCAAATCCGCCTCTAATTCTCCCTACGGCCGTCAAACCCGCATCATCGAGCTCCTCAGTCAGCATGTCCTCGCAACTCCGCTCGCTCTATCGGCGCCTCCTGCGCGAGCTGCCTACACGCCCAGCGCAAAACGCCGGTAGCGCGCGATCCTCGCAATCGGGCATCCTCTCGAACCCGTCGCCGCTGCAACGGCACATCCGCAGCACGATACAAACACCGGCGGAGCAACAGACCGCGCGCACGCCCTCGATCGAGGAGATGGAGCAGTTCGCGCAGTACGCCAAGGCACAGCGCATGTACATCACACTGGTCGAGCGATACAACCCCGGCGCCAATTTGACCGACGAGGAGCGCGTCCGACTCACGGCCAGGAGGGTCGGCATGGATTTGCCGGTTGAGATGAAAGGGAACAAGGATTTCTGATCAGGTGCATGGTGTGCTATGGAGAAAGAGATGGGGGACGGATACGGTACATGTACAGTCACAGTTGGCGGCGGTCCGTCATTTCGCCCATATCCATGGCAAAACACGGCAATGGGAAGGATCGCAAACTGCGGTATTGGAATTCATGGTCGGAAAAGAGCAGCATTGCGGGCAAGGTCAATTGGGCTACAGCATTCAACGTGCGCTGAGAGCGCCGGGACTCGAGACAAAGCATCGTCACGCCGACGGTAAACTACATGGCACAGTTGGAGACGGGGGACTATAGTAGGTGATGCAAAAGAGCTAGGGACCAGTGCTAGGAATCAGCACACATCAAAACTACACGCCCCGAGAAGACATGAAGTATGAGACTTGTCGAAGAACGACCACATGAAGTTCAAGTAGTCTAGTACCATCGTGTACGAAACCAAGCCCTGGTCAACCTTCGACACTCAGAGCCCGTAGAGCCTGGGACGGAAAAACCATGTGATGTGGATTGAGCTCAGTAAATGCTACCTCGACAGTTCCTCGAAAAGCTCCTCTACAACCTCCCGCGCCAGGCGAAATGATTGTCGAAAATCCTCAGAAAACAATCAGAAAATGTTGAACGACTGATCTGCCAAAACATATTAGCGTAATTTATGAAGAACTAATCGTAAATGATGGACGAATTTTTTTTCAGATTAAGCCCGTGTCACCGGGCATTCTCATCAATGCCAACGTGTGGCTATGTCGACCGTCGTGAGATTGAAAAAGAATCATCATGGAAAGGGAGCTGGGAATTCTTGTGTACACATACCTGGTCCAAAATGGGGAGACGTTTGGAGTTGAGAAATATGCGCGATCCTAACAAACCATGTTAGCCCAGGAACCTCTTGCGCGGTCTGGACAAATATGTCGTTGACGGGTTCAGCAAAGACAGTCTCGTCTTCGCCCGAAGGCTTGGACATATGCTTGTCATTTTGAAATGTCGTTTCATCATGTTGAAATGAGTATGATTGGGTAGAGCGAAACATACTCTTCGATGCAATGACTTGCGGAAGTAAACCGACCCTGTGACTTGTCAGGAGGTGTCGATGTAGAACCCCAATTAATCGAGAAATGTTGACCGAAAATTTCAGTTAGGCATGAATGGTATTAAGAAAAAGATGTGTCTGCATGGGAAACCCCGATAAGACTCGTCATCTATAGGGTTCATCATGTCGGTTGGGCGGGAAAGACATGTTGGCCACTTACCACTTCTGCAAGCTGTCAACGCGCACAAATCACAGCTCAGATGCCGTGGATTAAAAGCGTAAACTCGGCCTGGATATCATGTCTCAGCCTGAGCTCTAGCCATAGAACTGCAGCGGCAGGTGTGCAAGTGCGGAATCAGTGGGCGAGGTTTTCTAGGCCTGCCGCAATGGGGCATATCCGTCATGCTTTTCGGAGCCCAGTGCCATTCATCATAGAAAATGAAGTCAAACAGGTCGAAGTGGAGTCGTACCGTGACGAGGCTCGCGTCAGCGAAATCTAAGAGCTGTTAGCAACTGGTCCAAAAGAGCAATGAATGACAATGCGTGGATGGAAAGTTTGTTCAGAAACAGCCATTTGTTGTACTTCTAGAGCCGAGGGCTTCAGACGGTAATTTCCAGCGTGTAAAACACGAATGATCATCTTGTGGACTTGTGGAAGGTGTGCGGGATTAGGTACGTACGTTTGACGGTGAGCCGATGGGCAAAGCTTGCAAGTTCGGAGACTTGGCCATCCACTATGCGATAGTTAGCAGTGCTCACATCATCGCAGGACGAAAGTGATGTTGTTGAAGCTTCTCAGACTGACGTGCAAGCAAGTACGAGTTTCATTTCTCGTTAGAGATCAAAGACTCTAGTTTGTATGCGGTTGCTATTCATCATAGGAGCGGGGAGGGGCGAGGGAACAAAAGCTTACCTGAAGCACCAATGTCGGCATCAGCGACTCAGCCGCTTGTTTCTCATCGTGGGCGAAGGTTGAGGTGAGAGTGGGATGTTGACACCGGGTACAAAGTTTGGGACGAGGTCGAGGAAGTTTTACAGCCCAGCAGGTCTCGCTTAGCGGGAAATCGTCGCCAAGTCGCAGACTCCGGGCCGAAGCCGACCGGCCGCCGCCCCAGACTCCACCCGGTTGACCTTCCTTGGATGACGTGCCTGGGGATTCGGATATCTGAGGTGCTTAGGAACCGAGGTGGCACTGCGAGACTGGCTGTGAGATGCAGGTACATACGGAGTGGGTGGTTATTCACCAGGCCTGCGACTCAACACCACAGGCTTGATCATGACCACCGTCATCGCCAGGCTTCCACCCGTCAAGGCCGCCTCTGAATTTTCCGTCTTCTTTGTCATCAGCCTCGCGCGATGACTCCCAGCGGACAGGCTACCGTCCCTGCAGCAGCTTGCAATCGTTCTTCGGCAAAACATCACCGCGAGCCAGCTCCTGACTCAATCCCTGAGCATCATACAGGGCCAGAAGCAGCTCAATCATCGCCGAACGACTGCCGACACGGACGTCGATGGACTCGCTCAGCCGCGCAAGCTTCGTTTTGAGCCGAGCTCGGGAAAGACGCGGGAGTGTATTTTTCCAGGAACCGCCGACGGTCCAACGTTTTCGACTTCTCGTGACGGGCTGCAAGCGCAGTTCTAGACTCCTGACTCTTCCGGATGTCCAGCCCGCGGTCGAAGTCGTGCGGGAGATGTCGGGAGCTGGAGCGCATGTGGCGGCTCAGCTTCTCAAGCTCGAAGCTCAACGCGACCCCGCGGGCCCGCCTCTGCTGCCCCTCACCCTTTCACTCGCGGATCAGCGATTGCAGCGTTATGGAGGCTGCGCGTTTCATGGAGCGCCTGTCATGGGATTCAACGTATATATAGACCGTCTAGCCGTGGCCGAATCCACTGACCGTCTGCACGCCTCCCACGACAATTCATTCTGACATCAATTGAGGATCTTTGGGACCCGTTGTTTCCTACTGTTGCCGAGGAGCAGCGACCCAACCACGAGCCCTGAATCCTGGACCGAGCTACTCTCCGCGCTCCCGACCCCAGCTGTACCCACTCCATTACTTCATATTGCCTTCCAGTTTTGACGGGAGCTTTGCCTACTTCTAAATCTTCCCCCCCGCCCTCCATTGACCCGTTTCCATCCCACCACCTCCCTTGGA